>SNQJ01S0003333.1:21759-34138 GCA_010110895.2 Picea sitchensis
CACTATGAGATTATCTATGATCTCCAAGAAGTGCTCTATATAAAAGGCCATATTGGGTCTCAAACCCCCAAGGTGGGGAATCCAAGTGACCTGGATATACTTCATGTTAATATCCTTCTTAATAATCCTATTCATGTCCTTGTTATTAGGCAAGAGGTGACCAGGAGAATCCAAAGAGGACCCAAATGAGGGAATGTAGTCTATTGATATACTGGTGATTTAAGGAAACAAGAAACCTTTGAATACCAACACCATGATCTCCTAGAATGGGGAACATGCCAAGTGATGGCCTCTGAAGATCAGTACACATGGTAGGGCTACTAGTCTCTTTTTTCATCGAGTCATAAAATCTCTAGAGGAAATGGAGCAACTCAACTAGTCTGAAACCAGTCTAGATCCTGAAAGAGTGTGTTGCAAACAATTAATCTCGTGCTTATTAGGAAAGAAGAGACAAAGAGCATACAAAGAGTATCTAAAGAGAAATGGTTGGAACTTTATTTCATCAATGCAATAGAATTTACAAAAGCGTTTTTCCATTAATGAAAATGAAATAGAAAAGGCACTAGAGATTGGACTGAATTATCTTGGTCCTAGGATTCTCCACATACCCATTACATAAACAATGTTCTCAAGACAAAAATAAATAATAGTGGGGGATTGATTCACCTCTGCCTCCACTATTCCTTAAAAACTTAGGTAGAATTCCACAGGGAGTTTAATTCACCACTGTTGTTATGGCATCCTTCTTTACAATATCTTTTAGAAAATCACAATTTGGGTTGCAATAAGAAATTGATCTCTTTGTTGAGCCAATCTAGTCTCTGGGATCATACAATGATTACAATATGCCTATTGTGCATGGAGGAAGAATGAGAATGGAAAGAAAAAGAAGTAGACGATGTAAACTAGTATCTTGCTTCTACAAAAAGAGTGGTGGTCCAAGAAAACATTCATTCTTTAATGACCTATTTTCTCTATTTCATCCCTCTCTACTACTAATTTTAACATCTGATCCTTGTAAATGAGAAAAAAATCTCTATTATGGACTATAGGGAGAGATACATGAGCCCCAAAATTAGGTTAGAATAACCTTTTTCCTCCACCAATGAGAATGTTTCCTTTGTGTTTTTGTCAGATTTAATTATAAGATAAGCTTCTATTCAACTTAACTTAGCCTTCTACCAAAATCATGGCCAAATTAGGAATTGATTTGGTTCCTTACTTTTGTTGTTATATTTTGTTGTGTGGCCATAGAAACTCCTTTGGAGTTGGTAATAATGGAACACTAGACCTCCTTGACTCTTATAATACTTCATTTCTATAACGTCTCCCAACCTAACTGAGGAACATTTCTACATGAAATATACCTAAAATGAAAATTGTTTCTTGCTAATTCTTTTCATGTAGCTAACCAACTACAAATTATGCACATATTTAACTAGATTATGATTCTCATAATTAAATGCATCTACAAAATTCTGAATGAACACATATGTAGATAATAAATCATATATAACAACACATAAAACTAGTCTCATTCACAAAGTAAAATGCACAATCATAAGACACATAAGAAAACATAGATAACAGATAAACACTTATCTTTAAACAAAGCTTGTGCAACCAACTTCTTGGGAAGGATGTTCCACCCAAGCATATAATTTTTGTTCCAAATATCAACAACAATTCACCCCCAAGCTGGGGCTAGGAATCCACAAAATAAAGTGGTCCTCTCATAGTTCCCTCACAACCAAAGTGTTCCTCTATCCTGAATTTCCTCCAGCTCTCTTCCTCTTGACCTGCCTAAACTAAGGAATGTACCCCTTTACTCCTCTCATTCCATAAAGAATCCCATTAATTTATCAGGGTCTCTTTGGCACAAGTAACCATAAATATCTCTACTGGGAACTCAAGGGCAACTCACTGCTAGGAAAACTACCAAGAAAAACAACAACAAGCTCTTTTTTTTATAGTGCAACTCACAAATGAGCTCACTCTTCAGTCCTGACAAACTGACTCTTCGATTTCCAGCTCCAAAATGTTCCAAATATGCTCCAACATGCTCCATAATTCACCCAACATTCTTTACGTAGATTTGATGCTCTTTTTCCCTATTTTGTGCTTGTTGTTCCTACAAAACTGAAAATGAAAAACTACCTATAATCCCCATATTATTTTCCTCTATTCTCCACATTAACTGCTCAGTCTTCCCAATGTTGATTGTACTACAACCTCATGCTTCTAATAAATATTGAAGTTACTTATACACCCACCCCCTAAAATGTATTCAATGATTGGACTCTCATACACTCAAACAAAAATTATATGGTTGACTGAAAATATAATAGAATTTGGAAATATAGGTTTGGATTAATACCCATAAACCATTTCCCTCTTGGAAACCTCTTAGAAACTCCCTAGGAATTCCCTCTCTCTTGTGGATTAATCAACCCCCATATCTTTCCATATTCCCAAAAGACGACATCACATTATTTTTATTAAAATCAAAAAATGCATTCTGCATATTACATTGCTTGGCCATAGCCACATTCTTTTCTACATTATGCATTAATTAAAATGGGGATTATAGTGGGGATGTTACAATTTCACTTTGTTTAGTGCTAATCCATCTTCTTAGAGATGAAAAATCCATCTTTAATCACTCACTTAGCTATGCAAAGTGAGTGAAGTAATGTTGTTCAAATCTCGTGTATGGTTGTAGCAACTCCATTTGTAGTGGGCAATAATAGAACCCATGACCTTCTTCTCCTTTAAAAACTTAGATGCACTTTTTAATATAATTCCACTTTAGACATAGTGCTAAAAACCCACTTAAACTTTAAGGTCACCTTATGTTAATAATAAAACCCACTTAGTTTTTTTTTTAATTTTATGTTAAAACCCACATAACGTAAGCTTTTAAACCTTTTTGTATCACTTTACAATAGTGAAAAATAGAGGTTAAGTAGTGAAAATTGACTAATGTGTAAAACATAATTTAGTATACCCATGGAGGGGTCATTGTTAAATTATGCACATCCTCCTTTGATGTGCACGTGAAGGATTGGAGCAACACATAAACCAACTACCATGTTGAATTGAACACCCACCAAAAACTTGCTTGATCGAGCCCCCCGCCAAATTGGTTTGAACCACACAATGAGGGAGGGACAATGTGGTGGAGAAGGGATCGCGAGGTCTCAAAATCAAGGAATACCCCTCCATACTAAACACTACAAGCATAGTTCCATTGTTAGATCGTCAGGTCAATTAATTGTCGTTAATAATCCCCTTTTATTAATTGTCGTTAATACATAGTATGTGAAGGTAAAATATGGAAGTTTAAACTATTATATCTTTTCATTGGACAAGAAAACCACACTTCAAACCAATCATTTATCAAAATAAAAATAAACCATCAAGAAAACCTGGCCTTGAACAACTTCAATTTGTCCACAAGACTGATAACAAGTATGAGCAGATTCAATTAACTCTGTATGTCATGCATAGATCTATGATATTTGAATGATCATGTTTTCTGATTTGTTCACTCCTAATGCTCAATCAATGTATGTTTACGTGTTTTCACACAAAATATTCAAGTGTTGGTAAATAACTTAAAGACACAGACTAATAACTGATTCTTTTATCAAATCTCCTTCTAGGATCCAAGATGCAATCTTTCACTTAATGGACTAATGTATGTTCATGCTATGGTTATGAGGTTATATTTGACAACACGAATCCCAATTGTTTTCCAGAACTAATGAAAAAGAGTATGAATAATGATCATAAGTTTTACCCAAAACACTCCCTTTAATCAGTTAGTTGTAAGGGTATTGAATATCCATTTATATACTATTGATCTTATATTGAGTTTATTAGTCCATAAGTAAAACCTATGATCAATGAATCTACTGCTTAAACCCACAATCAATACATTCAATGTGATGAACTTATGGTAGTATGACACTTATTCTATAAAAAAATATTTCTTACACATAGATGTGACTCAACTATCATACATCGTTTAGTATTAACTGTGTATCTAGAATGATATCGAAACTTTAAAAGACAATTATGAATTCCTCGGGATCAATTATCACAAGAAGGTCTAGGACAATTACATACTTTGGTGTCTTTTGTGTTAGTGATTGAATTGATCTTATACATGCCTTTGTACTTGTAATTACAAATAAAACTTCAAAATTTGCATTAAACAAAGAGCTAGATTATGGTCCCAATGAAATGGAAAACCACACAAATATAAATGCTTATCCATGAGAATATACAAATTTCATTATTAATTATCTCTGGAGATAGACTCAAATTATTCAATAAACGATTGAATAAACCACACACATGTTAAATACAATTATGAAATTATGTTGGAGAATAAACAATCAAAATCGTTGATGAAACACGTTATTGCTACAGAACTGAAACTCTACTAAAAATACATATACACAACATTGATTCTCGGGTTGGTGGGCCCTTTCCAACCTGGAGCATGCCTTAGAGGCCTACATGAATACAATTAGAGGAACACCATGATTTATAAAAGAAATTATTTCATTAAAAACAATTTTTTCACTCACAACATGTGCTTCAGTACATCATCAAGTCTGAATGAAAAATACCATAACCAAGGATTCTCTCGGCACCCAAAACAAACAACTATAATATCATAGATCGATTCCCTCTATCTCTCTTGATTTTTTTTTATTACATTATAGTGTTACATACATATAGAATCCTAAACAGGGTGATAAGACTATGCCCCTATGATTTTGTGAATAAAATGTCCAAATTGGATGATGAAACGATTATATTTGTTTAGGGTAACCATCCACAATCCACTTGGTATCTTTAGCAATTGGAATGAAGCAGTTTTGATCTCATTGCTATTCATAAATCCTTTCAAATCTGAACTGTAATTTGTTGATCATTTTGAAAAATGACCTGCAACATAAATTTGGGTAAACCTAGATTGGGAAAACTTCCTTATCTCCTTAACCATGCTAGACTTCACGAATTCTCTCATGCGAGACCTAATTGATATAATCCTACACAAAACCCATGTTCTAGATTTTTCAGATTCTTCCTCCTTTTCCCATAAATCTTCCTAAAAGTTTATTGTTGCTAATACAACACGTTTTTTACTGAGAAACCTTTAATCATGGTTGGGGACCTCCATGTGTGACCTGGGCATGAACCAAGGGACACACACCATGTTGGGGACCAGATCTAAAAAACCCATGTGCTCCTTTTCCTCCTGGGAATGCATATAGGAAAACCTCCAAACCTAGGTACTCAAACTCCATAGTTGGTATAAGAACATAACTAAAATTATTCATTAGTAAACATAGCTTAAAAACTCATATTAATTTATCAAGAACTTAGGAAATGTAACGAAATAAACAACTAGTACCTCAAAATACTTGTTGGGGGGGGTTTTTTGGTTGAAGGCATGAAAACACATGATATCAAGGTTAGATTTGGGTATAGAAGTGGGATAAAAATGGAGAAAAGAGGTATCAAAATGTGGAAAAATGGAAGGCCAACATCTCCCCCACACCTGTCTACTTTCATGTCCTCATGCGAGAAAGTCCTTGAAACTAATCAAAACTGGATTCATCTCGCCAATGACTAGGAAAACCTGACTGCATTAATCAAAATATTGAGTCCCTTGTGGTTCTGGTTCTTTGAAATGGTTGACTAGATTGAACGAGTCTCTCATGCAAGTCCTCATTCTTAGAATGGAGCCTCTTGATGTCTTCTTGGAGTTTCTGGAGTTGTGCTTCAATATGCCATTCTCTTTTTGTATACATCTATTTGGTATTTTAATCTCCAAGGCTTCTTGTTTCAATTTATTATTTTGAATTTAACTACTGAAGGCCAAGTTGGAAGATGCTACCTATGTCCAATTTTCATGTTGAGACTCGGTTGGTGCTATATCACCTTCAACATGTCCAATATCTCCTTTATCAGGGAATTTTGGCCTTATGTTTCTTTGCAGTCCTCAGTATCTCTTCAATTATCTTGTCACTATCCTTCTCTCCATCCAAAGAGATCGAAAAATAATTTAGCCCTGCTGATGATGCATCAGGTTCAGTGGGGTTTGCATGCTTATGGTTACTTGGTTTAGGTGATGACCTACTTGAACGGTTTTGACCCTTAGTCCTTTATCTCCTAGCAGATCTGAAAACTTCCCCAATTGGTCAAGTATCCTCCCTGTCCTTGTCCAAGGAAATTGTATATTTTTTTGTTTTATACTTTTTCTCAACAATAATTTTTGTAGCACCTCCTTCCTCATGCAAAAAATCCCCCTTTTAGAATATTTTCTATGTCCCTCTACCTCGCCATGTTCCTAGTGATCCTGTGGGTTGGAGGTGGTATGGATAGTGGCTTCTTTGTCGGAGTTTCTTTCATGACCTTAGTATATCATGAATTTCTTGGAGGAGGGATGAATCCCTCGACTCCAGGGGAGAGGATGTCTTCATCAAAACCATTTTTATCATTGTTGGCATTATGTTCTCCTTGGCCTTCTATCACAACTTCAATATTTTGCAAATTAAATGAATTTTCCTTTAGAAAATTAACCCAGGAATTATTTCTTTTACACAACTATGCCTCTATCAATATATTGATCAAGCCATGGTGATATAGGTTCTTATAAGGGTTTCTACTGTTTCTTTTCACCAAAGTTGACATCTTGCCTAAAATCCTCCATATATAATAAGGAAAATTTAGTATTACATTGGACTCATAGTGTAAAAACATTACGATATGGTATTGGCATGTAAAATTTCTAGTGGAGATATCTATTCATATACAATCCAATCCCTAAGTATCCCCTTCATCAAATTTGCATTTTGATGTTCTGGCTTGAAGAATCGGTTACAGTCTTGGCATTTCACTGATTTGTTTTTGAGCCATTTTCCTCCTTCCTTGGGAAGACCCGTGACCTGATCTATTGTCTTCTCTAAAGCTTCCATGACTAGATCAATTTAATTGGGAAGCTCGTCCATTAAAACCTTTTGCAAACTGAAGTGAAAATTGATTGTTAAAAACCTTGAAACTTGGCAAAGAAATAAAGCCATTAGTTGTCCTTACCATAGATTTACATGCATTGTATTATGGCAAGGATTCTAAAAATTTATTGTTGTTGGATCCTTACAGTCAACCACCATTTCAACTGTAATTGTTGTAGCAAGGAACCTCATCTGTCACCCTTCATAAAATTAATAAGTGAAGGAAAATGGGAGAGGGTTCGAAAGGTCGAGAGTTTTAAAGGCTCCATGATTTTGGTTCTAGACAATATGAATGCAACCCATTTGGAATGAGTTATAATGGTCGAAATCAAAAATATTTTCATGTATGTTTATGGAAAATTATGGAACAACCAACCATGTTGATGTAATGAGAGACATTGATATCCACATGACTTTAGTGCTTAATGATTTTTAGTTCTAGCAATATCATTTCAAAAGCAGGTGTAAACATGTTACGAGTATCATATGGCCAACAAGTGATAGGTAATATACTTATGAACAATATGCCACATGCTTGACAGGGTATGTGAACACATGGAGAATATGTGCAACTATTCTACATATAGGCATGTGATTTGACTAGTGGAAGATCCTTTGATTGATATGTGTGATGAGTAACTTAGTATAATGATAGGGTAGGGATTAAATGTTAAGTAAACCTGATATATAATGCAGTGGTAAGGGAAGGTTAGAAATATAAAGAAGCAATTTGTACATTTATAAAGGTTAAGTAGTGGGATAAATGGTAAGGGTGAGGGAAAAAGTATAAGAGAGTTGCAAAAAGAAATACCTTGTGTTCTTAATAAATGAAAAGAGTTTTAAAAACAATTTTACCTCAAAATTTCTCAATCCCATACTTACAAATATGTGTGTTTAATTTTATGCAGGAATGTTGGAAAGTTGAGGAGACCACTGTAGAATACTACTCTGAAACTTTTGTTGTTGAATCTAATGTTGGTTGTTCCTTGGAATGAAGAGGGAAGACCTACCACTATCAAAATTTGCTCAATAAATGTTAAAAATACAACTACAAGTCTTTTGGTACCTACTTTGAAGTTTCGATATCAGAATAGATAAAAACCTTTGAAAATATATCAATGCATTGGAAAGAAATATACAAGAACTGTTGAGATATACTGAAATATGTTTCTCTGAATGGACTACTGAGATATGTTGTTCTAGATAAATAAAATTCAATCTTCATACATGCCTAGAATTTTTGAAAATTCAGGAAATTATGGGCTTATTTACTTATGAAAATGTTGATATATAAAATAGAAACCAAGAGGTGATAAATGAATGTCGGTGGCTGATTTTTTCATAGAGGAGGATGATACATCAAGTGTCTGAACTTGTAGCGAGTTTCTGGAACACTTGGATGTTTATTACTCTAGTGCTACTGCCATGAAGACCTACAAATTAGGCAAAACATTTTGGACTTATTGGTGGAATGAAGGATGCAAATTGGAGACAATGGGTTGTAGTTTGATGTTGTTGCAACAAGAATGTCATCCCCTTTTATTTGCACAATGCTAGAGACTACTAACTACTATTAGGATCACAAACCAAATAGTCTTCATCGAAGCCCAATCTTGGCACAATTCTATATATGTGAATGAATTTGTTGAAGTTGAACATAGAAATAAATCATTTCATTACCAACCAATGATGAATGTTGTTAACCAATGAAGGAATGCTCAACTTTGATGTTGATGAGAGTCTAGGTTCCTTAGTACATGTTGTGAGGTATGAATAGATGAGATGAGGTCGAGTCACCTGCAAGATCTATCAATCAAGAGACCTTGATGAATTCCCATTGCTGACATCGAGGAAGATTTCCATTTATGTATGCAAGTCCCAAGGTACCAACATGATATCTAATCCCAATCTCAGATGATGTGTTGGATTCGATGGGTCGATATTTGTTGGAAGGTGGGCCTTAAGGAATCCCACATCATCTGAAACGAGAATAAATATAATAATTTTAAGAGTACATGGTAGAACCAACAATTGAATGCATAATTTATTGTGAGTCTCACCCACCGATTGCCCGATTTTCAATCAAAAATCATGTCCAATTGCGCCAGTAAACTGGTTTTCACAACTGGACTTATTTTTTTATCTTTACAATTTTATTTATTTATTTACACTATCCTACTTTACTTGGAAATAGAACATCTCCTCAAGTGTAGGAGTATTTCCAATGTATCCATGTATGCAACAAGATCTTGGCTAAACTCATATACAACTTTGAAAAGTATACCTCCATGATTGTCGAGATATGAGAGACCAATTGTTCTAGTAGAGATGGTATAAAAAAATGTTGAGAAATGGAGAATTATGGTGGCCTAATGATTGTTTGGAATAAATCTTCAATATATTATTTTCCTCCTCGACTCTCTTTAGTTGTCAATCTATAAAGTTCTTCAGAAAATTGCTCATGAAACTCCTGAATGCATAAGGGATATGGTGACGAACATGCGAGCCATTCTTCGATCTTTGGCTCTATTGTTTGTTCTCCATCTAATGTTATCCATGAGTCTTATATATGCGTGGAATGATGATTAAGAAAGTATTCTACGTTCTCTCCTTGTGGATCGGGCTCATGGATCTCCTCTCCTTATTGAAATGCAAATTCCTCCGTCGTGACAATTCTGAACTTTGGATAAGGGTTTAAGAAATTCCTTTTAGTGATAAGTCCCTTTCTCAACAAATTATTGAACATTTTTAAGTTCTTCTTGTTGGTATAGATATCCTACTCATAAATGGATTAGTAGTATGGGGTCTCTTACAACACCTTAGACTAAGGAAAATAAATGAATTAACATGGATAAAAGCACACCATTCAAAGCAATTTTAAGCAATCTAAAATCTATAGGTCTAACCATTAGTCAAATACATGGAAGACAGGGGTTTGGATAGACTCATCAAAGTGAATGTGGTGGGATAGAACCCTTGCAGAAATTTAGAAGTGAGGGCACCTTTTTGTCTTACTGTATTTTCCTCCTCCAAATCTGTAATTCAGTGAGAAAACCAAATAAAAACTATCCTTCTACCATTTACCTTTTAACATCTCCCCGACAACGATGCCAAAAATGTTGGATCAATTAATTGTCATTAATAAACCCATTTTACTTCTCAATCTGGTTCATAAACTTGTGAGTTGTATACATAGTATGTGCAGGTAAAATATGGAAGTTTAAACTATTATATCTTCCGAGGGGACACAAAAACCACACTTCAAACCAATAATTTATCAAAATACAAAGAAACCATCAAGCAAACCCGGTCTTGAACAACTTCACTTTGTCCACAAGATAGATAACAAGTATGAGCAAATTTAATTAACTTTGCATGTCATGCATAGATATATGATATTTTCATGATCATGTTTTCTGATTTGTTCTCATCCTAATGCTCAATCAATGGATGTTTAAGTGTTCTAACACAAAAGATTCAAGTGTTGGTAAATAACTTAAAGACAAGGACTAATAACCAATTCTTTTATCAAATCTCCTTCTAGGATCCAAGATGCAATATTTCACTTAATGGACTAAGTGTTCACACTTTGGTTATGAGGTTAGATTTGAAAACAAGAATCCCAATTGTTGTTCAGAACTAATGAAACAAAGTATGAAGTATGATCATAATTTTTACCCAAACCACTCCCTTTAATTAGTCAGCTATAAGGGTATTGAATCTCCATTTATATACTAATGATATTAGATTGAGTTTATTAGTCCAAAAGTAAAACCTATGAGCAATGGATCTACGTCTTAAACTCACAATCAATACATTCAATGTGATGAACTTATGGTAGTATGGTACTTCTTATATATAAATAGATTTCTTACACATAGATGTGACTCAACTGTCAGACATCGTTTAGTATTAACTACGTATCTAGAATGATATTGAAACTTTAAAAGACAATTACACATTACTCGGGATCAATTATCACAAGAAGGTCCAAGATAGTTCCATATTTTGGTGTATTTGTGTTAGTGTCTTTGTGTTAGTCATTTCATTGATCTTATACATGCCTGTGTAATTGCAAATACAAATAAAACTTCAAAACTTGCATTAACCAGAGAGCTAGACTATTATCCCAATGACATGGCTAACCACACAAATATAAATGCTTATCCCTAATAATATATAGATGTCATTGTTAATTATCTCTAGAGATAGACTCAAAATTTTTTTTCTAATCGCATAATCTGCAACAAAGAATCACACAAATGATTCAATAAACCACACACAGGTTAAATACAATTATAAAATTATGCTAGAGCATAGACAATCAAAATTGTTGATGAAAGCCTACAGGGGTGTAGAACGATTGACAAGTGTTGTGTAAATGGAAGGAAATGTAAAAAGGAGGTCTTAAGTTCGATTCTCACCTAGATTTACATGTTCCCCATGCTTGCGAGCTGTGTGGACGCACCTAGAGGTTATAGAGGTAGCAGACGGGACTCGACCCCATGTCACACAAGTACGAGAACCACGATTTTTCGATTCCGCCAGTCAAAAAAAAAAATCGTTGATGAAACAAGCTATTGCTACAGAACTGAAACTACACTAACAACACATATACACAATGTTGCTTCCTAGGTTGGTGGGCCCTTTCCAATCGACAACATGCCTTAGAGACCTACAAGAATACAATCAAAGGAACACCACGAATTATAAAAGAAATTGTTTCATTAAAAATCGAGTCTGCACTCACATCATGTGCTTTAGTACATCATCAAGTCTGAATGAAAAATACCATAACCAAGGATGCTCTTGACTCCCAAAACAAAAAACTAAAATATCATATATTGATTCCCTCTGTCTCTCTTGCTTTTTTTTATTACATTACAATGTTACATACTTATAGAATACTACATAGGGAGATAAGACTATGCCCCTGCGATTTTGTAAACAAAATGCCCGAATTGGATGAGGTAACGATTACATATTTTGAGGGTAACCATCCACGATCCACTTGGTATATTTATAAATTGAAATGAAGTAGTTTTGATCTCATTTCTATTCATAAATCCTTTCAAATTTGAACTGTAATTTGTTGATCATTTTGAAAAACAATCCACAACATAAATATGGGCAAACCTATATTGGGAAAACTTCCTTATCTCCCTAATTGTTCTATATTTCCATCATAATCTTGAATTTAACCTAATTGAGACCATCCTACAAAAAACCCATGTTCTATATTTCTCATATTCTTCTTCGTTTTCCTGAAAATCTTCCCGAATGATCCGAAATCGGATTCAGAAGCCTGTCAGGGCTTGAAAAATGCTCAAAAATGAAAGTGCTCG
>SNQJ01S0003333.1:52761-78223 GCA_010110895.2 Picea sitchensis
CATAGCCTCGACAAAGGTGGCTTGGTATCATACAAAAATGTTCCTGCTACCAGTGAGCACCCATAGCCCCAATGGTTTTGCCTATACTTCCCACACTTTAAAGTGCTTCCAAATTCCTGAAATTTGTGTTTCTCTGCCTTCCTTTTTTTTTTTTAGATATGTGATTTATGTATTAATTTTGCAACATGTGTGAAGGTGAGAAGGAAGCATGGTGATACGATAGTTACTTTGATACATAGATCTCAATCGATGGTTCTTTCTCACGTGTCCCTCACATGAATTGTCGGTATAGTAAAATTAAGGAATAAAGGGTAACACCACTGGATGTATGCAGGGAAATTCAATGTTCAAAGCAATCTATTGAGATGGTGTCGAACACATGCCTGTCTTGAGATTGGTCACACATAGTAAATATGACTGATACAATCTATCAAAAGGTGTGAAATTTTATAGGTCCGAGGTTTTCCCTTGGCCTGAGTGAACCGACTCCTCTTCGTGTGTCTTCGTCCTTCGTGCAAAAATGTGGAGTTATATATCTTCTGATGATTGTTGAGTGAGAGGTGTCCAAAAATAAAAGTGGTTACATGGAATGAAACCAAAAGGTTATGATTGTGGGAAAAACACGGGTAGGGAGCGGAGAACCGCTAATGATTGTGGATAGGAACTGGGAAAAAGAAAAAGGAACACTAAAGCGAAACATCTAGGGAAAAGGATACAAAGAAAGGAAAATATGATTGATTAGAAAAAAGAAAGGACTAGGAAAGGAAACTAAAAATAAAGGAACTCCTACTATGTACAAGACTACCATCACCATGGGTGATTAGGAGAAGTATTTTTTTAGGATTTGGCCATTGATAGGGAGCTCCTTCTCCTCTCCCTGTAATGTCTTAAGTTGGAAGGTACCAAGACCTATTTTCTGGTGGATCAGATAAGGTCCCAACCACAACTTCTGAAACTTTGTGTGTTTTCCCTTTAATTCATTTTCTTTATCCCATTTGAGTACAAGATCCCCTTCATGAAATTATTTATTACCTACAGATGACTTGTCAAACCACTTTTTTATTATTTCTTGATGGTGTATTAAGTTTGTTTTAGCTTTCTCTCATTATTATTCTAATTTTAAAAGCATGTTTAACCTTTCCTGCATCACTGGACAAGTCTCATGGTGTATGGATTGGGCCAATTTCAAAGATGATAAGAAAGTGTGAGTAGGTATGGTGGCCTCCTATCCATATACTA
Organism: Picea sitchensis; assembly: GCA_010110895.2. NCBI lineage: Eukaryota > Viridiplantae > Streptophyta > Pinopsida > Pinales > Pinaceae > Picea > Picea sitchensis. Next base: position 54,001 of record SNQJ01S0003333.1, read on the forward strand.
GGAAAAAAGGGGAGTTATCGATGGATGACTTGGGAGTTACTATGTTAGCCCAAATGGCATTTCAAATAGCAAGGTGTCAGTTTCTTTGATGGTCATCAACTATCTTCTTAAGGATGTTGATGAGGTTTTTCTTAGTGGATTCTTCCAGACCATTCCCTTGTGGGTAATAATTTGCTGAATAATTAACTTTGATATTTCTTTCAAGGGAAAATTTAGTCAATTTCAGAGAAGAAAAATATTTTGCATTATCAAAGACTAATGATTCAGGGACTCCAAACCTAGTGATGATATGAGATTGAAGGAACACGATCACCTGGATTTCATTGATATTGTTTAAGGGGATCGCCTCACTCCACATGGAAAAGTAGTAAGTGGCCATCAAGATGTATTTGTGTAGTTGGGAGGAATTGGGATTGATTTCCCCGACTACTTCCATCCCCCATTGTTGAAATGGGCGTTCGATGATCACTGGATGTAAAGGGAATGCATTTTTCTTCTCTCTTCCTACTGACTTTTGACATTGATGGAATCTCCTCCCATACACGTGGAAATATTTGAATATGGAGGGCCAGTAATATCCAGCTCTGAGGATTTTGTGTGTAGTAGTATCTCCACCGTAATGTCATCTCGTGGGTCCATCATGGAGTTCAGAAAGGACTTCTCAGCGTCTCTTTTCTCCAAACATCTTAGGAATATGCCATCATAGTTTTTTTCTGCATAGAATTCCCTAAGGAAATATCTAACCCTGGGTTTACTATTTCAAACTGCATGTATGAGTTGTTAGTATTGTAGTTGGTGACCTTTTTGAATTTGTCTTGAAGGTCGTAGAGTTTTTCTAGTCTAACCACACTCCCAGGGATATTGTTGGTTAGGAAAGTTGCATTTGTTGCTTCGGAAGTACCGTTATTATCTGTATTTATCAGCAGGTCGTGTTGGCCTTCATCTATGATAGAATCCTTGAATGTATCTTTGAGGTGTAGGAAATTAATGAGCTACCAGTCATCATCAAAGACCCTCCAATTCATGATATTGTTAGGAATTGATGGCATGTACAAAATTTCAACAGATAAGGAATCATGAATCAATTCGTTTGAGGGTATATATCTAGACGCTATGTTGGCTAGCAAATCAATGTCATAATTCAATGATCGGGGAACGATGTTGATATTGAAAGCAGTGAAATATTTAATTAGTTCCCAAACCTCTTACTGGTAATTATTTAGGTGACTTGAAAGACAATGAATGGTGTTTTGTACTTGTCTGACGATGATTCCAGAATCACCAAATACCTTTATTTTTTCTACTTTCAAGTCAAATGCCTTCCTTAGACCTTGTACTAAGGCTTCATATTCGACAATGTTGTTGGTGCAAGGAAAATCCAGTCTGCATGCAATTAAAATTTTAGTACATTTTAGGTATTTTAGTATGCAACCCATGCCTACACCTTCCAAAGACTTGGATCCATCGAAAAATAACGTCCACATGTCAGGATGTCCTTTTTTTTTTTATTTCAATTGGTATTTTTGAATTTTCATATTTTTTGGTTTTAAAGAGGTTAATAGAGTCGATTCATTTTTCTAACTTGTCTCTAGAAACTATGTTAGGTTGTACATGAGAGGGATTTTCATTTTGATTATCTATATTACAATTGGGCTCAATAATCTGGGTGCAATGAAGGATTTTAGATTGTGTGTCATATTCCACGAGAGACGAAGGTTCAACTGTGAAATTCCCAAAGAATGTTTCATATGAATAATTCCCAAGAATTGAATGGTTGAACATTACCGGTTCATTCGGATCATTCAATTCAGTAACAACATGTTTCATATACCTTTCTCTGTCGATCCTGATCTAATTCATTTTACCATTGTAAGGGAGCCACAAATGGGACCAGTCGGTAGCAAAGTATCCATTAAACATAGTCGGCCAATATTGGCTTAAAAAAATGCCATAGTTTTCTGGAATGCCTACTACTATTATTTCTATGTTTTGATGAACTTTTGGGTTAGCATACATCCTGATCAAAACCTTTTTCAATTCTCCAATAACCTTAACTTTGGTTTTGTCTAATTGAATAATTTGAATGTTAGATGGTTTGGGTTGGATATTAATCTTCTCACATACTTTTAGAGGCATGACATTAGATGAAGCTCTTGAGTCCACCATGCAATTATGAACATTTCTATTAAATACTTCAAAAGTGACGAGGAAAGGAGGGGTGGTAGACCTGGATCTTTGTCCATTTAAGGATGCATTAGTCGCGACCTGAATTTTAGATGGAGTGTTGTTGTCAGCTAAATTTACCTTGGTGATTCCTTTCTTAATTCTAGTGTTTGATTCCTTTGTGCCAGGAGACGTTTTTCCTTCCAGAGTTCTGATAAAATTCTCTTGGATTTGTGGAATATTCATGAGTTCAAACAAATAAATGTTATCTTTTGTTTTCTTTAGATCTTCTAGAAATTCATATTCCAACCTGGCCAAGGGTATAGGAGAAATATTTGGTTTTGTTGCTTGATCTATTGTTTTGGGATTGGAAGGTGTGGTCTTGGATGAATTAGGAGTAGTATTGGTCAAAGGAGAAGATTATTTGGGAGTAGACTCTAGATATTGTGGGAGAAGTAGGATTAATGGTACCGAGGGTGTCATAAAAAATATTCTTACTGTCACTCCTAGTGGTTACAACGTTTTGTGAGACATATAGTTCTTCTACTTCTTCTTTATCTTCTCCAAAAGTTATGTCCCAAAGTGAGTTTAATTGTTGTTCCACAGGTTCTAGATTCTTAGGGTTGTTCATTTTGTTCATGACTTCCTTCTCCCTCATTAGTGGTTTCAGTCATATTCTATGTCGCCAAGGTTTGAAGGGCCTGGAAAATATCCTCTATGTTGATGTCTTTTGTCTTAGAAGGGGTGGTTTTGTTGGTTGGTGGAGTGTTGTTATATTTCTTGGGGGAAAACTTAAATAATATTTTCGGGTTAGAAGATCTCTCTCCACTACCCCTTTTCAGGTCAACTAGGTTGTTGGATAGCTTCTTAATGATTTTTTGAAGAGATTCCATATCCATCGAATCAAGAGGCTTCTTATCTTCATCGGGTTTAGAACTAGATTTGAAAATCAAAAGATTTTTCTCAAACTTAAGGGCTTCTTGGAAATCTTCTTCCAGAGTTCCTTTTTTAGAGTTTTTTACATACATGGCCATGGACATGGGTAAACCAGATGTGTATAATTCAATAATGACGTATTTAGAGGGTTTTGAGGCCCATGGGATTTGTTTTAACAAATTAATGAATCATTGATTGTAATTGGTAACTAACTCTTTCGATTCCATCTTGACTCTTGAAAGTTCAAGAACCTGGGTGGCTGGAATTTTTTTCCCCGAAATTTCGAAGGAAAGAGGTTTCAAAAGTTATCTCGTTCAGAATGGAGGCTTCTTCTAGAGAGAAATACCACATCGACACTTTTTCTTAAAAATTAATGGGAAACAAACGACAGATGACACCTTCATGACATATTCTTTGTAACCTAACAACCAATAGGAATTTCTTAACATGATTTTCGACTGAATTTTTTTTGCCAGGGTCAAATTTAGGTAGGAACTTTTGAGGGTGTCTCTGCATGTCATGATAGATCCCTAAAATAGAAACCATGTCAGTAAAAGGGGGTGTTATAAAAATAGGATCGCGGAGCAATAAAATAAAACAAATTCATAAATAAAACAGAGAAGATAAAAAATGAAGGGATACAACCTACAACACACCCATTGTAAATTCATCTTCTTTCTCTCACGATCTCCTCTATCATAATACAATATTCACAATACAATTCCCTCCTAAAAGAGGGTTTCCTTCTAGGGAAAAAACCTAACATAACTTGTATTGTCAGATATGCGACCTTATAATGAATGGGGAGCCATGAATTGTGTATCCTACAGTCTCTTTGACCTGCATATGAATTAGGAAGATAATTAGGCTCCACAACCAATAATCTCCCACTTGGAGACTGATCGCAACAACTCCATTGTTTTTATACTGTTAGGGTCCTAACCTGCACATAGATAGAAAAATATATTCGGATGTAATAAAGGTCAATATTAATAAGGCCTTGCAATAAAATAGAATAAGTCGAATGTAAGAAGACCTAATAGAAGCTTCTTCTTCTAGAAGGATCTTCCTCTAGATGCTTCTTTTGATAGACATATTTAGTATAAATAGGAGTCGAGGGTATGAGAACCCTAGCTTTGATATTATTGTAATAGAGCTCTTCTCGACTGGAGGTTGCCCCCTTGAAGAGGCCCGTGAACATTGCTCTTAGAATCAAAGTGTTATTTCTATTGTTATTCTTATATCATTTCAGTGTTATTGAGGTGATTGTTCTGGTTATATTGTTGTTATTCTACCATTTCTTGCATTTTATTTATGTTATGCGTACTTTTTATATCTGGTATATTACAAGTGGTATCAAAGCAATTTCCTCGGTAGAAATTGTGGGTTAAATTTTTTTCAGGGTAGAGATGCATTCCGACGTTTTTAAGCCACAGAGATCTGTCGTTACGCGCATAAACTCGTGGTTGAGGGATTCATACACGTAGGAAATACAAGTCGTACTTAAGCGCACATCTGTTGGCCACCCTTGTAACCCATGTTGGTACCCCTTCGAGTGGTAGTGCATCAAACAACACCTTTGTACGGATCGGCCTAGATTACCTGAAGCCCTCTTTCGATAAACCGATCGATCACCTGACTACTATAGTGACACTAAGAACAACACTCAGTAAGATACTCTCTAGTACCTAGGTAGTCGGGTAGTACGGCTAAGGGCACAGTCTAGCCTCCTTAGTTAGTTCCCTGAGATATTGGGACGAGTACTACTGTTGGATCCCGCATGTATATCAAAGAGCTATAGCACAGGGAAAAATCTTGTCTGTAGAACCATTGAATACCTAACCCTTGGGGACATAAACATAAACAAATTAAAACATACAAGATCTATTTTCGCGCAACTGTGTTTGGGTTACCAAATCACTACACATTTCTTCCTGGTTAAGCATTTGGGAATTTCATAACTGCACCATTATTTGAGACCTATTCCATTGGATTCATCTCTTCGCCCTTATCACATTCATACATATCATTTTTCAGAAAGAAAAAAAATTGACCCCACCCGCCTCATTTCAGTTCCCTCGTCATCATGGCCCATACCCGTAGCCAAGACTTGGAAGCTCGCTTCAATACCTTGCAATCTAATTTCATCGAGACCCAACAAGAAGTGAAACAACTCAGTGCCAATGTTGTCGCCATCAATACAACCATGCAGTCCTCAATGGAGGAAATCAAACAAGACGTGACCACCCAACTTGAATCTGTCATTTCGATGCTCTGCACCAAGCTACATATCCCTACATATAACCCTTTATCTGACCCACCTCCACATACTAAAGCTGAAAATTCCTCTCATTCCCATAACTTTCAACACCATCATTTTAAACATGACCTACGCCTTCCACGGCTGGATGTGACCAAATTTGATGGCTCAGATCCCACTGGTTGGGTAACCCAAATGGAACATTATTTCTCTTTATACAGCATTACATATGACTTGGCCAAACTCTGCTATGGTGTTCTCCATCTAGATCAAGAACATTGGCAATGGTGGCAATGGAGAAAAACTTCTCGTCAAGGGTATATTGCTTGGACACACTTTTTGGTAGATCTTTATGAATGCTTTGACACTGACACCAACCATTTGGTTCGTTTGACAAAGTTGAAACAATCAGGAACATTGGAAGACTTTATAGCTTCTTTTGAGCGCCTGGATTTTCGGACAGAGGGCATGTATGATGCCTTTTTTGCACTAAGCTACATATCCCTACATATAACCCCTTTATCCGACCCACCTCCACATACTAAAGCTGAAAATTCCTCATACATAACTTTCAACACCATCATTTTAAACATGACCTACTTCCACAAATGGATGTGACCAAATTTGATGGCTCAGATCCCACCTGGTTGGGTAAATCAAATGAACATTATTTCTCTTTATACAAGATTACATATGACTTGGCCAAACTCTACTATGGTGTTCTCCAGATCAAGAACATCAGCAATGGTGGCAATGGAGAAAACTTCCCATCAAGGGTATATTGTTTGGACACACTTTTTGGTAGATCTTTATGAATGCTTTGACACCGACACCAACCATTGGTTCGCTTGACAAAGTTGGAAACAATCAGAACATTGGAAGACTTTTATACTTCTTTGAGCTCGACTTTCACAGCAGGGCATGTATGATGCCTTTTCCAGAGTGTTTTATCAGCAGCCTCAAAGATACAACTTGTTGTGCTTACTTATCTCTTTTAGTATCCTCAGAGTTGGGTGGAGGATACCAAAGAGCTAAAGAAGCACAATAGGTTGTACTCTCAAAACCTGGAATCCTCCTTATCCCCAGACTAAACCAAGAAAATCCCTAATTACTCCCCACTCCACTAAAGATCCAAAATTGACCAGTGGGATGAAATGTATTTGCACGCCAACTCAAAGTCCTTTCGTTATAATTGTGATGACAATATTTCCTGTGCCACAAGTGTAAGGGAACAAAATATTTTGTGGCCATCTCTGAGGATACTTTGAAAGAGGATGTTGAAACTCCCCTTGTGTCCCAGTCACCTGAAACCACCGACATAACCCCTCCCCCAGACCATCCTAAAGTAGAACCGATCATTTCCAATGCTCCACCTGGCTTCTCCTCGGCCCCAAACCCTCAAGATAATTCATTACATCAAGCATAGGAAGGTCATCATTCGGGTTGATAGTGAAGTAATCAGAATTTTATTCATTGCCAGCATTGCCCATAAACTGCTACATCCAATGTAGTAAATAATTTCCAAATCATGATTGCCAATGGTGGGTTCCATGAAATGGAGGGCATTGTGAAAATGTGTGTCTCCAAAATGGTGACCCCAACACCTAGAATCTCATGTTTTCTACTCCACATGGGTGGTTGTGGACATTGTGTTGGGTGAAAACTGGCTAAGCACTTTGGGTCCCATTCATGGATTTTAAGGAATTAACCATGCAATCTCGACCCGTGAGGGGCCAACAATACACTCTACATCACTCATCGCTTCAATTCGATCATTAGTTCCCATCGAATGGAAAATATGCTCAAAAAGGCTTCATTCGTGTTATTTCCCAACTCCATGCCATAATAAGCAACGTATATGACCCTCCACGTAAGAACTCCAATCCATCCCTTCTAAACATCAAGTGGTATTTTCCACTCCTCAGGTACTCCCTCCTTCCTTCCGCGGTTTCAAGGATCATTCCATCTCTTGTACTAGGGAAGCCTTCCTCCCAATATCTGCCTCAGATCATCACCCCTTCCCAAAAAAATGAAATTGAGAAATGGTCCAGAAACTCCCGTGTCCTCCTAGTACAAGCCCTAGTATTCTCTCTATGGTCATGGTCCCAAGAAAGAAGGTTCGGTGAATGTGGTCCTAACTCCACATGCCCCTCAACAAACTTACCATTAAAGACAATTCTCCATCTCCGCCATTGATGACCCTCTTGGATGAATTGAGTGGTGCCCAGCCTACTAAACTTGATCTTCATCTGCCACCACCGTGATATGCATGAAAGAGGCATACATTCCCAAAACTTCCTTTAGAACTCATGAGGGCCACTTATGAGTTTTGGTCATGCCTTTGCTTGTGTAATGCCCCCACCACATTCCAGAGCCTCATGAATCAAGTGTATTTCGGCCCTTTTATCAACATTTTGTCTTAGTTGATGATATCCTCATCTATAGAAAAACCTGTAATATACCATCTTTTCGTGGTGGACTGAAATTTTGCATCTTACTCTCTCAAAATAAAATTTTCTCAAACAACCTAAATGTGATTTTGACACCTCAAAAGTCAAGTACTTGGTCATCCGGGTTGGAAAAGGACGCAAGGCCGTGGTGGATCCTAAAAGATTGAAGCTATGAAAGACTGGCCACCCAAAGACACACCCAAAACCTATGGATTTCTCGGCCAAAAGCATATCACAAGTTTATTAAGAATTATGGAAAGATTGGGTTAATCTCCTCACCGCAGACTCCTAAAAAGAACTCTCTTTCACTTGACTCCAACAAATGCTTCAAGATTTCAAACCTTTAAGATGGCCATGTGCACCACTCCGCCTCTGGCCTCTCGATTTCACAAAGACCTCCGCCTTGGAATGTGGTGCTTCAGAAAGGAATTGCGTTGTCCTTATGCAAGAGGCCCGACCTTTGGCCTTCACTCAAAGAAAGAAACTCTCTGAAAGAAATCTAGGAAAATCAGTCTATGAAAAGGGACTTTGATACTTTGCATGTCATTGATCCGGTACTCTTGTATCTCTCTGGGAAACACTTCCAAATTAAGATAGACCATCAAAGCCTCAAGTATTTTCGAGAACAATGCATTTCCCCTGAGAAACACAAATGGGTGACTAAGTTCTTTGATATGATTATGAGATCATTTACAAGAAAGTAAAGACAATGTGGTTTACTTAATTTTCCCAAAAATATGAAGATGGCAGATCCATTTTTTCTCTTTCCTTATTGTACCAGATTGGCTCCAAGCCGTCACAGAATGATTGCATCGGATCCCAAAATTTCGCAGTCGATCCAACAATTGCATTCCAATGCTCCATATTCCCCTGTGGTACTCTTGGCTCCATGATGAGCTCTAATAAAGGTCATTTGTATTTAAGTAAACAATCAAACTTAAATCCACAGTAATTTATGAGCTTCATACACCTTACGTGCACCTTAAGCCAACAAACCTATGATAGGGACAAACGTTATTTTTTCTGGGACAATATGAAACAATATCTATAATTTTGTCATCGGATGTGATGTGTGTCAACACAATAGGGGAAAATTGCAAAAATCTCCAGCACACTACAACCGCTCATTCCAATCACATTTGAGGCCATTCTCTATGGATTTTATTATGCTTCCCAAATATGGAAATAAATCTACCATCATGGTGGTTGTTGACTTTCCTGCCATGCTCATTTCGCTCTTTCAACACCCATTTACAACATCCACTTGGTTCAACTCTTTTCATGGATCATGCCTTCAAACTTCATGGCATGCCAAAATATATTATTTCCTCGATCAATGCACCCAACTTTCACCAGCAATTTTGGCAAGAAATGTTCAAGCTATATGTTCCACCAAATTCTAACACATCTTATCATCCCTTAATGATGGTCACAGAAGCTGTCAACGCAGCATTTTGGAAACATATCGGAGGTGTTTTTCCTCTGAAAAAAAATAAGCAATTCACTGCTACCCTAGTTGAATGGTGAACAACACTTCATACCATACATACACACATGACACCTTTGAAGCTGTATATGGACAAAATCCACCTCAAGCTATCTCATACCACTGTGTCTGAAGAACCAAAGTACACCAAATCACATGGCCGAGAGGCTATTCTTCGCATCTCAAAGATAATATGGTCAACGGTAATCACAAGAAAACACAAGTAGATCAAGGTCACCAACATCAATTTGCGTATAGGGGACGGTGTGTTTCCTTCTGACTGCAACCCACAAGCAGAAAAATTCCATCAAGATCGAGCATTGCCTAGCTGTAGCCCAAATTTTATGGTCCTTATAAATCGCTCTCAAGCTGCAGTGGGATAGGTGGCCTATCAATTACTGCCCAAATAATGTAAGCTACATCCGCTTTTCATGTTCATGCTTTTAAAGAAGGTGGATTAAACCCTAAGTGCCAAACAAACTAACCTTCCCGAAGAAGAAGAAGGAACCACTTGGCTACGCCCACAAGCGCTTTGGAATCTCGGCATTACATCCTTTGTGTTAGGGATAAACCATCACAGCGTTATCCAAAGTGGAGATATAAACTCCAAAGAGATGCCAATTAGGGAAACCAACTACCATTCCAAGAATAATTTCTGTGCCTTGAGGACAAAGGGATATTTTAAGGGATATGTTAGGGTCATAAACCCATATAGGTAGGTCACTATCACCGCACATAGGTAGAACAATATATTTGGATGTAATAAAGGTCAATATTAATAAGGCCTTGCAATAAAATAGAATAAGTAGAATGTAAGAAGACCTAATAGAAGCTTCCGCTTCTAAAAGGAACTGCCTCTAGATGCTTCTTTTGATAGACATATTTAGTATAAATAGGAGTCAAGGGTATGAGAACCCTAGCTTGGATATTATTGTAATAGAGCTCTGCTCGACTGGTTTCCCCCTCGAAGAGGCCCATGAACATTTCTCTCAGAATCAAAGTGTTATTTATGTTATTATTCTTATATCATTTCATTGTTATTGTGGTGATTGTTCTGGTTATATTGTTGTTATTCTACCATTTCTAGCATTTTATTTCTGTTCTGCATACTTTTTATATCTGGTATATTACATATACTTATTGGACTATGATCCACCTTGGACCTAGAAAATTTCTCATCTTCACCTTCATGCTTGAACGCCAACTAAAACTGATTAGGAACTCAGTTTCTCCCTGGTTACTACCTTTGTTAACATGTCTGCAATATTCTGGCTAGTATGTATCTTTTCCAATTTCAAATGTCCATCTTCCAAGACGGATCGTATGAAATGGTACCTGAGATGTATATGTTTAGTCTTAGAATGTAAGGTTGATTTATTTGCAAGATGAATGGCACTCTCATTGTCAAAGTACAACTTGCTATTCTCCTTCTTCTTTCCCAATTCCTCCATAAACCTCTATAACCAAATCATCTCTTTACTAGCCTTTGTGGCATCAACATACTCTTCTTTCATTGTTGGAATTGCAACAACCTTTTGCAGTTTCTAAATCCAACTTACTATTATTCCACCTGCAGTAAAAACATACCTTGTGGTGCTCCTCCTGCTATCTTTATCACCTTCCATATCTGAATCAACATATCCATGTAGAAAAATGTTTGAACCTACAAAACATAATTCATGATTAGTAGTACCTCTCAGATACCTGAGAATCAATTTTATAGTGTTTTTGACCTACATATGAATTAGGAAGATAATCAGGCTCCACAACCAACAAGGGGGAGGATTTTGGTTCACATTTACTCCATCCATGTTCGGGGGTTGATATAAGGGTTATCTTCGGGCTCACTCTCAGATATGTCTCTTTCTTCGGAGTTGTCCTACAACTCATCTTTAGGAGTGTGAGGGGAAAAATCAGGAGGTGAGGGTGGTTTACCTCCTGAACCACCAACGAGTATATGATATTCAAGATTAAATTATGAAACCTAAAAGAAATCATAAGTATCTTAAGGAACGTGATATTCAAGGGTCCCAACCGAATGGTTTTCTTGATATGAGTCTAGGTTGAAAAAATAAGGATCTGTAAGTCGAAGGTCTTCCTGATTTTTAGGCAGAGAGTAATCCAAGGGAAGTTGTTTGGTTTTTCTACTAAGTTGTCTAGTCAGTGCACAATTGGTTCGTTTGATCGAGCGTCTGACTATGGATTCAATCTCTGAGATAGTTAGGACATGAGGTTGAGGGGAAGAGAAGGATTTTTCGGGGTGAGCAGGAACACAGTGAGTACTGACCTGAGTTGGCGTGCTCACAACATACTTCAAAGGGAAAATAGTATGTTTGGGGTGAACGTGATGGGAATGACTTGTCAAGGAAAAGCTTACTTGTGGGGCAGAATGGGAAGGATTCAAATTTCTATTTGTAGCCATTTTGTTTTGTGGCCCTCCTTCTAGCTTCATTTATGTTGATGGGTCAACATGAACCATTCAATCAGGTGAGGAAAAATGCCCGATGGTATGTCCCAATTAGACCCACTCTCGTTTGGCATAGTGCTTCCAACCAGATTTTGGCCTGGTTACCAACTAACTAAAACACTAACTAAATATGAATCTGAGAATCGCAGGTTCTCAAATGAATTAAAATAAATAAAAAGGGGTAAAAACAACTAACTAAGTTCGAGTTAAGTCATATGATTATTATTCTAAAATGCAGTTTCTAAACTAAAACTAACATATCATGATCATGAGGAAACTAGAAAAATAAATGAATACAATGAATAATGAGTATTACTTGCATAGAATAAATTCATGACACAAGTAATATAGAACTGTGACCAAGAATTTGTTTACAACCAATAAAAAATGTTTATCATATTAGGCTACAGATTTGTTGTATTCATAAAGGAGAACAATAACGATTGCAAATCACAGAAAATTAATCAGGAAATAGTTCAAAGATTAACATCCAGTATCACAAAACACATGTGCATGGATATGAGTAGTCACAATCATACACATAAACACCATTGTTTTCCAAATTGTCTTCATATCTTTATTCAAATAACAATACACATACCAATCCTTCTCAAAAGAACCAAAATCCCTTGTTTCATTACAATTATCCCATTTATAGAGGTGTCATAGGACAATGTTTCAATGCTCATGTTGATAACGGTTGGTATACTGAAGCGATGCTCCAACTTTACTTTCTCGATTAGGGCATAGTTATGATAATTTGATTTACCCTCCAAAATTTCAGTTACAAAAATAATCCTTCAGGGGATCCCTGATGGTTTTTCCCTTGTGTCTACAACTGCCATCCATTTATTGAAGTCATCAAGTATGGAATCTACTCGAAGAAACTGTGTCCTATACATGTTAGCCTAACTCTTGAACATGGGAATAATGATCTTCATAATGAGGCATTGCTCAACACGTTGCATGACATTTTTAGTTAGGGTGATTATTTTGGAGGGTTGGATCAGTCTCTTTTCAATAACCTCCGTGTTGATTTCGTTGGTCGCTTTGATTGCTCTCTAAGCCAGGTTCCTCCTGGTGTCTACATCTTTGATAATCATATGGGTTGATGAATCTTTGTCGATTTCCCTCAGGGGATCCATTCAAAATAGAGAGAGTAGATCGTTGGACGATCTCCATACCTCTTCACAAAATATCGTGACTTTTCCATGGGTCTTTAACACCTAAACGATCGTTTCCATACATGTTTCCATCATTCGAAAATCATGAATTCTTTACTCGTAAGAATACGATGAGAGTGTTTCTGAGGATGAAATTGTTGGTGGAGATTCTTTCCATTTTGTGACTGTGTGGTAAGCTTCCAGGGATTTTTGATACTTTTCCTGGAATTTTTTTCCTGAGAATCGTATTGCGTTCATTCATATTCGGTCACAAGAACTCTATTGAGTGCGCTGAAAATCCTTTTTTTCATGCTCCGAAGATCTTCATTTTTCTCTAGATATTTTGTCTTCACCACCTCGTGAATCATTGTATGGATTTGGTGATATTCTATAGTCTTCCTCAAAAATTAATTCTCCACTTGTATCTTCTGGAATTTGTCTCGATCATTTTCATTGAAAGACCTTAATTCTTCCAATTGTGCTTTGAGTTTAGTCAATTCCAAATTTTGTGAGGTTTCAAGCTGCTACATGTCGCTATCATGGGCCTTTTGGACCAATGACATTGACTCAGTGAATTTTATTTGCAAACATTCCTCATGTGCATGTAATTTCTTTTTAATCTCCTCCTCATAAGCCTGCTTGGACTATTGAATCTCCTTTGTTTGCTCATTGGTAGTAGATTGTTTGATGGTCACCGTGGTTGTTTCCAGCTCTGCAATCCTAGATTTTGTGTCATTTAAAGATACAGTGACCTCATATATCGACATGATGTTTACCCCAACGAAGTCACTGAGCATCGAGGCCGCTTGTAAAGTGTTATCCTTTGCATCAAGCTCGAATTTCCATTTGATATTTATTTGGGGCACATCCTAGCTTACTTCTGTATTTTTCCTTTTTCTTTTGGGGGCCCTCTTCTCTATGGATCGACGAGTCTTGTGGTTGTAGTAATAAGTCCTAAGGTGAGAGACAAGCTTCCTGGAATAACATCCAAAGGGCTGTATTCTTATATTGTGATACTGACCACATTGCTTTCAGGATCTAGGTCGAGGATAGCATCGACACTTGTTTAAAAGGTGTCTCATACTTCTGCACTGTCAGCTTTATCTTTCTTATTATTTTCCTATATTTCTCCTGGTGTTACAGATGGTGGCTTACCTATTTTTTTTGTTTCTTTCTTCCTTGTGCCAACCTTCCGAGAGGGAGAATATTTACTTTTACTTTTTTCCAGCGTAGCCTGCTTATCTTCGACCTCTTTCTTCTTCAATAGTTGGTATCTTTCTTCGTCCTTGTCATCTTTCCTTGCTAGTTCAACTTCTTTATCTCTTCTCTTTTTCTCCTCTTCACTTAGTTTTGTATTATCATGGTGGAGGAGAGCTCATAAATTCTCTAGCTGCAATGTTCTATCTTGTTCTTCATCCTTTGTTAGTTGTTTTTGGACCACATTGGTAGTAAGATTTTATACCGCTTCTTCGAAACTCAACACACCTCGAAAAACATCCTCAGAGAACTGAGACTCATGCATGGTATGTGGAGCTAATCGAATCGACTTCATGTGTTCATAAACTACATTCTGAGGGTCGTGTGATTTAGGTTCCCCCAAATAGAGACATAGCTCCTTGAGTGCTTGCACTTTCTTTTTATCTTGATTCTTGTTTTCCAAAGAATATGACCCCACCTGGATGGGAAAAATTGGCCAGTATTTCTTGTTCTTTTCTGAAATGTAGGCGGTGGCCTATTTTTAAACATCTTGGTATGTGATCTCCTTGGCCAACAGTTTATTAGGAACATACTTTCATATCAAGTGTGGTGCTCTTGTGTCCGCCTAGACCCGAATGTAAGTGTAGTATTTCATAATGTATAAGTCATTGATGTCCTTTAAACCTTTGAGAGCACCAGGGGAGATCCTGTGTGGGAAAAGGCTGAAGATGGCCTTATGTAAAGGGGCCAGGAAATAATCGCATATATCATAGAAAAAACTCTTACAATTTACCTCCCACAATTGAGAACAATAAAAGTGAATTGGGCCCTTGTCCAGAGTCCAAGACTAGTTGAAAAATGGGAATGCGTTTGTGGCGCACACAGTGTCAATTAGATATGTTGATATGTAGAAACCAGTATTATTCATGCTCTTGGAATATTGGCTGTGTTGAGTGATGATAAACGAGAGGATGGTTTCCCAATTGAACACATGGCCATTTTGGGCAATCTTGTAGGCCATTGGGAACCATTCCATCCTAAAATGAGTGTTTCTTTCTTCTCCATAGAGTCAACAGTTCATGGTATTTAGCACCTTGTAGGGAATCTTAAGATATCATGTTGGAACATACCTTTCGCCTTTTTTCATCGACCACTCTTCATCATAAAACCAATATTCCATGAGGGTCTTGAAGTCTTCATGCTCGACTCTGAACTGTTCGAGGAAATACTTGTTTAGGTTCATTGTTGGTTCTGCGATTCAATATCTATCCCTGATGTCATCTGCTTTGAGCGAGGAAATTGGGAGACCTGCAACATTGAGTATTAACCCTTTGTCCTTTTACAGATATGTGAAACACCATTTGGCTACATCGTTGTAAGGAAAAATATCGGGGCGAGCAACTATTGTGTGGATTCCACTCTTCCATATATTTCTATATGCCTCAATGTCTGGAACATCGAGAGGGAATATTTCATTCTCAAACATGTCCAGAATCTCAGCGTAACTGAGGTAGTGCTATGTCCCGTCATGGATGTTGGTATCATAGATAGTGTATGACTCTAGGATGGAGACTGGAACAAGAGCTCCAGAGGTATGGGATTTCCATTTTCTGGTGAGCATTCTGGACATCTCTTCACCTTCACAAAACAAAATATTATAATTAACATAGTCGTATCGGCCTTGAAATAACAGTATTGAAAAGAAAGAATTAATATCATACTCTTTTACAGGCCAAGAGCGATAGTCATTCAAACAAAGATCACAAAGGATTGCAGACACACTTTTCTCTTTTTTACCTTTGTGAATCAATGATAAATAACACGATCCTTAGTGTCCCTTTAAAAAAAAAAACAAGCCATCGATTCCCCCCAAACCACTCACAATCAACAAAAGTGTGAAACAACTTGGACTCGGACAGTGATGTACACAAACAGTAAATGCACATGCAGGTGATTGGCGGTTATAACTGTTAAGGCATGGGAGAATTCAAAAAAATGGGGGCAAACATTACAATTGTCGTCGTCAGTAGTCGATGAGGAAGGGAGGTGCAGACATAGGTGAGAAGTAAACTCTGATGACGAAATATACCTGATTAATCATTTAAGAGAGATTATGGTGTCCAAGTTGGTCCAAAAATTAATTTTAACATTCAATTAAATGATCATTGGGCATTAATGCCTCATTAATTAATGCTTACAAGATGTCAAGGTGGTAGTGGAGGGGACCCATTAAATAAACCATGTGATATCTATGGTGGGGGAGTGATCAACAACGACTTGGTTCATATGAGTCACATGATAAAGGATGTGACAATTGTATAACAATGGGCAGTGTCGTCGTCGACAAGGAGTGGAAGAAAAACAAGAAAGATCCCAGAGAGAAATCCCAAGACGAAATGAAATGGTCATGTACGTTAGTCTTTGTAACCTTGAAATGTGTTGGAAGAGGAAATACTTGCGCATTGATTGACCTAAGGGACCCTCGAGGGGGAAAAGGATGAGATGTATTCAAGAGAGAGGGTCACATGTGAGTTGGGAAGTGACTAGGAGAGAGAAAAGGATTATCGTCATCAGCAATATGGATAGGAGCATGATGATGAGAGTGTATTGCTAACTTTCGACAATGACGTTGTGAGGAGTCGTTGTAGGTGAAAATGCAGAGGCTTGTGTGCATGTTTGATGAAGAACCCAATGATGAAAAAGGTAAGAAGGGAGGAAAAGAGAGAAGTAAATGGGAAGCCTAGATTTATTTTTGAACAAGAAGATGAATATTTAACCATAGATACCTCATGAAAGTAAACAATGCACCCCTGCATTAAGATTTTGAAAACATTAAATGGGGGAAAGGGTTGTTGTTCGATCACAACATGTTCTTAACCCTAGCAAATAATTCTCTCACAAAGAGAGAGACTTATGTCTCCTTCCTAGGGTTTCTCCAAGACAAAGTAGCATGCAACAAGAAAATAATTAACACCTTAAAACATTAGCAATGACATAAAATTGCAGCAACTACTTACTTACGCAAGTCACTAGGATAGAAAAACCATAGTTGCAGAAATACATCATCCATGAAAATAAAAATCATCCACAAAGATACTCCTCTTAGAGTAGTGCATGAGATCCAAGAGACAAAAATATGTAGAGCAAACGTTTCTAAGTATATCTCCTACAAATGTGAGATAAAGTCACAAACCAAATGAATGGAGTGCTAGCCTTATTTATAAGGGAAATCCTAGCACCCCAATAGTCCAAAAAGTGAAGAGTCATGTCTACAAGTGGGGACGACCCCTCAATTTTCCTCTACAAACGATAAATCATGTCAAAATAATACAATAATTCCCTCCTAGGTCATATGTGTGGTGATGTCATGCCTCAATAGGGTGTGTGAAGGCCTTCCAAAGCCACGTGTCATCGTCTCATGGTGTAATCATGGAACGATGTGCATCTCCTAATATATGGTCATGTCACATCATCAATGGTACCTCAAGTGGTCATCAATCCCCATCATCGTCAAACCCTAAAGTGTGGCTTCATCATCAAAGGAGGGCCAAAATCCAAGGTGTAGAGAATTACGTCCAAGATGGAGAGGAGTGTATATCTTCTTTGCAAGGCATCCAAATTTCCATCAGTGTAATTTCCTCCATCCAATGAGTAATAATCATTGGGGTACAATGCCCAACATGTGGGATTCCATCGCATATGTGTGCAACCATGACCAAATCTGTCAAAACCAAGCCCATATATCCATCATCCAAGGTCCTGAAGATGTGAGATCCATTTTCTGAACATGTCAAGTCACTGGGTGACTCACTTCTATACATCACATGTGTCATATCCTATAATAGAGGCACAATGGCCTGGGTAAAATCTTGCGGAATCCTTCAAATAACCATGTCAGGGGCATCCAAATAAAAACAAAATATGAAATCAAGTAAATCCAATGTTCATAAGACATATTAGTCCTTAAATCATGTAAAGTAAGTTTTTACTTAACATATAAGCCAAATGAACAATTCACATCAGTATCCCCTTCAAATTTCACACTAGCTCGAGACTTTATGTAAGTTGGCAAGTTTGAATATGGGAGGAACTTCATCTAACCCTATTAGGTGTACCAACCAAAACAGTGAAAGAAAAGACCCAGGTAGAGGGATATGTCTTGGGGGAAGCAGTGAAAGAAAAGAACCCTTCAAATGTAAATGTAATAGTGATATGGATCAGGGTTTAATTCATGACATATGGTGTCATTTAGTCCATTTCTATGATCTCCTTTGTGGAGGGTGTTCTTTCTCTTGAGTTACCAATTTCTAAGCACTATGTTTTTTGAAACCCATTATTCTGCCTTTTTATTTGTCCTCTTATCATATTGGCAAATTCCCCTTTATAATGTTTCAAGCTATAACATCACTTATTTGGGACACTATAGAATGTGAAAAGGGTAGATCTCAAGTTTGGAATGGATTTTGAGAGTCCTTTGCTATTCTTTCTTTATTTTTATTTTTCTTAGCAATTGCAATCAACATGTGGGCCTTCATCCCCTCTTCTCGTGAGAGAATGGACCATGAACCATTATTGAAGTTTAGTAAACTGTGATAGGCTCCAGGATAGAAAGTGTTAGGTGTGGTGGATAAATGGAACATTACCCTTGTGAGTCGCCCCCAGTAGTACCCCTTTTCCCTTGGTGGTGACAACACAGGACTAGGGCACAAATGTTGGCCACCAAGGTGAAACAAGGAAACAAACATAAATTCTTGATCCAATGATATATTATCAGACTTCAACCAATGATCCTCATCCACATTCCTAGTTCATTAAGTGCAACACTTCACATGAAATAAGGAATAACGCACCTCATGGTGATGTTGGCTTACCATCTCCCCATACACTGAGTTGATTAGATGTGATGATCTTGGATGATTTGAAGTAGATGAGGAAAATATGAGGGGGGGTGTTGGGTTGCTATTTGTGGACATGTTGATCATCATCATGGTCGGGATCATTGTCTTCATTGTATTCCATGAGACATGATCTCCTCTAGTTACCCCTAGGCATGGGGGCATAACATGACCCATGACAAAAAACTAGATTTTGCACAAGGAGCATTTTTAGGTAATAACACCTCCTTGTGTCAAATAAGAACCAACTTAAAGTGAGAGGATGTATTTTTGTGGTGACATTGGAAAATATTCCTAAGTTCCTCGGGGGTTTCACTTTCTTAAGGACTTTATAACATTTGAAGTGCATGTTTGAGAAGTAACAACCATTTCAAATCTTCATGGGACCATTCAAATCGCACCTACCTAATGGGAGGCTTCCGGTCTCCAAAATATTATGAAGAAAGAGGAGATAGCATGTTCATGATTTGGTTTCTCTCCTTTCACTTAGTTTTCCTTGGGCTCTATCCTTTGAAGCCAACTTGCCAAATTTCTTGTTATCCTTTTCGAGTCACCCAAACCTTCTTCCAAAAACTCTTTTCTCCTTTAGTTCTTCAAGTTCCTTTGATGAAAATTTTTCCATTGTACACAAAACCTACTCTTCCTCATCTCCATCCAACATGGAGGGTTCAAATAATTTCAAGTTCTCCACATTGATCACTGAATACATTCTCATATAAAAATGTAGGTTGAATTTAAAAGCATTATCATTGACTTTCTCAATGATCTCAAAAGGTCCATATCTCAAAGGATTTAACTTCTTGGTTTCCCCTTGCAAGAATTATTTGTTGAGATAAAGATACACTAGGTCCCCAACACAAAAAAAAAAATTTGTTCTATGTTGATCATGCTTGAGCTTATACTTCTACTCTCTTCTCAAGTTTCTCTTGCACCTTCAATTGAATCTGACAAATCTTCTCTATAAAAATGTTTACTTTTATTGCCTCCTCTTGCATTTCCGATACGTCTTCCTTCTTCTATCCATAAACAACATCAAAAGGTGAGGGTGGAAAATAACCAAAAAAAATATCAAAGGGATATTTCTCGGTGGAAGAATGAATTGCCCTGTTGTAAAAGTGTTGAATATAAACTACTTGTTCATTACATGTCTTTGGAAGCTTCTTGTTATAACCTCCTAGAAATTAGACCAAAGTTTTGTTCCTAACTTCATTCTACCCATTGATATTAGGAATACAATTAGAAGATCACTTCAACTTTGTGTCCATCCTTTCCCACAATATTGTCCAAAAGTTTCCCAAAAATCTAGAGAACCAATCAGATACTATTAAAATAGGAAAACCGAAATGTACAAATACATTTTCAAAGAAAAATTCAACTACCTCATGTTGTAAAAGTATTTCTACATGATATAATCACACACATCTTGCAAAATTGGTCCACAACCACAAATGAATAGTCATGGTCTCTCCTAGACATTGGAAAACCGCCAAAAAAATCGATAGAGATACTTTCCCACGGTTTGCTTGGTACTACTAATGGCATGTATATCCCAAGTTCCCTATTACTTGGCTTACTAGTGCTACATAGAAAAACCTATTATAAACTTGGAAACTTGATCTTGCATCTTAGGCCAGTCAAGGTACTAATATAGATTTTCAATGGTCTTTCCAAAACCCAAGTGCCCAACAATTCGATAAGTATGAGCTTCTCTCATCAACTAAATTATCCTCCCCTATGGTATAGACAACTTTCCAACTTTTAGAGTATCCCATATTGAAGATGATATTCATTTATTTATAAAGGAACAACTCTTTTCTTATTCAGCTATTGAAAGATCCACAAAATCAACATCTTCCTTGTAATCTTCACTTAGGAGCTCATGTGTGAAGGGATTATTATCTCACAAAATATACCCCAGGAGGAAAAGTGCTAACCTTGGAAAGAGATCCTAGAGGTACTATTAGGAAATATACCCCATGTCACATCGGTAAACTTTCCCAACACTTCAGACTAAGGGAGAAACTACCCTAGCCTATGGGGGAATCCCTATGGTCTATCTAGCCTAGTTAGTTGTAGCAACGGGGACTTACTTAGGCTAGATTAACTAAGATAATTATCAAATTTATTCACTCTTAATGATAAAATGGGAGTGCAAGCGTGTGAATAGTGTGTCAATTTACCCATTGTAAACAAGCCTTAAAATATATTGAACCTATATGAATATTCTCATTCAAGATTATGGTTGGAAAAGTAAATTGCAAGTGAAAAAGAAATCTTGTTCAATGGACTATACACCACAAGTATTTAATTGCACCATGAGATATAACATGTATCCAATGGAAAATTTATACTTGGAAATTGATCATAGGTTATGTTCTCAAATGAAATCCATAGACCATTCATTCACCATGAGATCAAATAGTGTAACTCTGTTGTAGGGTAGAAGATATCAAAATTTTATTCAACAGTGAGCGGTAATGTTTTCATGGACCATGAGGAATTAGGAATGTGATATTATGCCAAATGAACATTCAAAGGAGAGAGATGCACCTTTTATGACAATATTATGATTGGATTGTAACCCCTTGATCTAAGAATAGTGATCCCTTTGAAAATATTCCAATCAAGTGATATTGTATCATTCAATAGTGAACTTCAAAGTGCATATGAGATGATGTGTTATGCAATGAGTGATCAATTCCACAACCTCCATAAAAGTAATGGAAATTCAAACACTTGGGTGAATTCCATTATTATACTGTTATATGCATCAACAATGTTAAAAAGCATAAAGAGCACCAACATCAAGGCATCATTTTACAGTGATGGTCTCATGTTATGTAAAAAATGTTCAAAGACCATAAATGACTTCAAAATTTTAAAAATTTACCACTGCAATGTTTCCATCAAAGACACTTATTGGAAATTATGTTTTAAAACGCTTTGAATTATAATATATGAATAGTAAACAATTCATAATCAGTATGAAGAAAAATTGTTAAAGAGACATATCACAACATAAAGAGTCTCAATATTATTACCATTGTTCACAACCACTAATGAAACCATAATTTAAAAATAATATTGATGCTCACCATATTTATGCATCAATTTTTTTAGGGTTGCATTAAGGGCATTAAGCATGCTTAGAAATTTCAAGATTAATATATTTGATGTTGGATGTTAGATCCTTGTATAAATACTTTTCACAAGTGCCAACAATGAAATTTAAGTGCATCGTTTGATGTACTTTGAGAATATTGTATCCCAAAGTCATTATGTGTACCAACTTATGAGTTGTTCAAGAGAAGATTCACCAAATTGTCCCTTAATATTATACATCAACATGTTTAAAACCAAGTTAAAACTCTTAATATTCCCAAGCATATCAAAACTCAACGTTGACCATGTAAATATTAAACCCTTATCAATGTGAGATTTGATCATGTGCTTTGGTGAGAGATTAACATTGTATTATTCCATAGAAACATCAATCAGATAAGCCACATTTACCATGATAAATACATCACCTTTAAATAAATGAAAGCCAAAGATGAACAAATTTGTTGCTTATTTAGTAGGTGATTTCCCCCTTTGATGCATTGATTCATTTATTCCAAAACATTTGACCATGCAATTATCTCAATGCTATCATATATAACCTTGTGTAGGTGGAATAAGTAATACTAATCATTCACCATATATTTTCCAACAATGAATAAACCCAAATGATAAGAGCTAGGCACTTAGGGTTAGATCCAAAAGAGGGGCATGTTATAAAAAATGAAAACCTTAGCTTATGTCATCTTTATATTGCATTTTTTTTTAAATCAATCAATAAGAAAGATCAATATGCATATAGGAATCCAATTTTTCTGCAAATGTTGAAAGGTTAGCTCAAGAAACTTGGAGGAACAAACCTAGTTAATAAATTTGAAGATAATAAACCCTAGGTTGCTTGTAATAAATAAAATGAAAGGGACAAATTAAAATTTGACATGGTCAGAAAATAAAAGAGAGATTCAAATGATACCATTGGTAATGGAGTCTAATCCATCCCTTGAGTAGATGTCATTTACCTTAATCATTGAAGTCTCCACACATATTCTTGGAGAATGCTTGGAAAACGTCAATTTACAAAAGTTGGACAATACAAAATTCAAAGAGAGACTAGACTACTTCTAGATCTATCCCAAGTATTACAAATTTTATTAATTAAAGCATATATCCAAAGTAACAATTAAAAACCCTATGATATTTAAATTCAATACTAATATCTAGCTTCAATAAATCACAAATAAACAAAATAGATGTTGATCATACCCTTTTAGCATTGTTGGTGTTGCAATAGCTCTTTCTTCAATGGGATTTGCATGCCAAAACCCTTCTATTTTAACCCTAGAGAAGTATACACAAGAAAGTAGAGAATAATACACTCCATTATTAAGAAAATGAGTCTCTTTATTCTATTTCCAACCATGCAAAAATGAAAGGGATGCCCTCCTTAAATAGGTAGAGGCCTCCTCAAAACCATACATAAGATATATAAAGATAATATAATATAATTTTATTAATGTCCAACAAATGACCACAAAAGTAGGTCAATGGGACTAAAGGATACATCTAGTGTGAGTACAATGTAAGAGTGAAAAAATAGCTCACATATAATGAGAAAGATATAGGAAAGTAAACAAAAAGTATATTCTAGAGAAATATCCAACTAGGCTAATCCCTAGGCCTAGCTAAAGCCAAAATAAAGTGTATAAAACAATGTCATAAGTGCAGTGATATAGAGTGAGAGTGTCCATGGTAGGAGTTGGAAAACTCAATACTAGCTAAGGGAGAAATATATAAAAATGAAGTCAATGAGATCAATGTATCTTGGATATGATGACCGATGATGAGGGGGGCGATGGGGGTCGATTTAGATCACTGTCGAAGTCCTTGAGTAACATAGGGGGATTCGACTGTATGACCCTAGGGGTGATGTAGGAGTGAGGAAGCTCAGTTTTCCTACCATCCGAGGTCGAAGGAAATAAGATCTGAATAGATATTTGACTGCTCTGTTAGGGATGGGAGGCAATCCAATGAGCGATAGGTTCCTTTCTCTGAATCTATATAGGGATAAACCCCCTGTCACTAGGAGGATGTGTGGTTGAATGTATGGGCCTGCACATCCGAACCGGTCTCAAACATGTCAATCGAT
>SNQJ01S0003333.1:85488-126790 GCA_010110895.2 Picea sitchensis
AAAAAAAAAAAAAATGTAGAGGGACAAACATCTTTAATCCAAAAACCAAAAGAAGATGGAGAGAAATTTCTAAGACTCTTTGAAAAAACAATGAAATTTCCCTCTAATATCGTAATATATGGGATACCTGAATATAAAACTATACTCCATCTTAGTCTCCTAAAAATGGAAGATCTATCAGATCATGTCTTCTTGTGCCATATGATGATCCATTTCAACCCGAAAATTGATGATATCCCACTTGAAACTACCAAGAAACATATTGAGAGAATGCATCCAATTTCTAATTGCATGAGAGATGAACAATAAGGCTATCCCTCAACTCCATAAAAAGGTGTGCATAAAAGGCCATCTTAGGGTTCAAACCCCCTAGAGGGTGTACCCAAGTTAACTAAATATATTGTCTAAATATTTGTGAACTTATGCTTATACTAAGAGGGGCGAGTGAATCAGTATAAGACAATTTTTACTTTAATTGAGCATTATCAATCATTCATTAACTTTAAATAGTAAATGCATGTAAACTCAAATCAGAGTACACATAGTTTAGCTTGGAAAACCTTGCGAGGGAAAACCACAAAACCTTATCTTTATAAATGTATGTAGGCACCAACCTACTATTAAAAATATTATAGGAAACAACCTACTAGAGACATCGATCTCCTCAGTTGAGCACTAACTGAACAAGATATTGGGTAGACACCAACCTACTAGAGACACCAATCTCCTCAGTTGAGCACCAACTCAACAAGATATTGTGTAAGCATCGTCGACCTACTAGAGACACCAATATATTTAGCTGAGAACCAAATCAGTAAGACCTGTATAGGAAGCAACCTAATTTATTCATACACATAATGCTTTTGAATTCACTTCCATGCTTGATACTTCATATATTTCATAACATCATCATACCCTAAACTCTCATGCTCTAGTGCCTCTCTTTACTTCAACCCAGACATAGATTCAAACCCTAGTCAAATTTATCCTTCATGCCCTAGAGAAACTTATAACATCATTTCTAGAATATAATCCCAGACTATAGTATCACAACCTCAAAATAACTCACTTTGCAACATCATAGAACTTAGCCCTTCATATTGCACCCTTAAAACTCCAAGAAGACTCCTCTTTCACACCTTTAGAACCAAAGATTACTCTCCAACTTCTCTTACGCACCTCAAATATATTTTTCACACCTCAAACTTGATCTTATTTCTTGTATTCTCTTCAAATGTGCACATCTATGATGTATTTATGGTGTTTCTGTGCTCACTTTTAGGGTCAACCTGTAAAGTCTGGTTGGGCCGATCTAAACTTTCTGGCAGAGTTGTATGAAAGAAAAATCCACATCTACTCATCCCTAAGGAGTTATATGGATTTCCATATACCATTGGAAAGGTCTAGGAATAATATTTCCAACGATATAACCTACTCTCCCATTTGAGCTAGGTATTTAGAGTAAAAATGCATTCAAATATAGGGTATCCAAACTAAGCATAAAAAATCCAAAAATAATATTTCCAACAATATCCATGTTGCAATATTTATCTTGGATATCTATAGTCTCCCCTTGTCTTTGACATCAATGACAACAATATTTCCAACAATCTCCCCCTTTTTCATTGATGGCAACCCTTAGTCAATTCGGATACTCCCCCTATCTACAACTTTCCTTGTGTCTTCAATTCTTCCTTTGTTTGCAACTTCTCTCCCTTTGAAATCAATGGAAAATGGTTTCTCCCTCTGAGAATGTGCTTCCCTTTACTGACGATATGAGAGGGATGTAAATCCCATACAACATTTTTCTCCTTTGACTTCATTGAGAATCTATCCATTGGTCAGGGATCTATTTTCATTTTCCACTAATATTCTTGAACCTTCTTTCCTTATCTCACATCCTTTATAATGAAATCTGAAGTTGTAACCTTGATCACACATTTGAATGACACTTAGAATATTGTGTTTTATCCCTTCAACATAAAACACATTATGTGTTTTAGTCTTTCCATCATCAAGGCTAACAATACCTTTTCCAACTATCCTTGTAGAAGCGTTATCCCCAAAGGTAACACTTCCTTATTTTTCTTCCTTTAGGGTGAGAAATTTTTTATGATCCCATGTCGTGTTTATAACATCCACTATCAATGTACCATTGGATTCGTTTTTCTTTATCATACATTGCAAGTCCGAATTCTTCCTTCTTTGGTTCTTCTTGCTTCCTTTTCCACACCTTTGTGTATTCTTCTCTATGCTTGGTAAGAACATATTATTCTCTATTTTGTTTAGGAGACATTATTGTGATTCTTCTACAATCACGTGCTATGTGCCCATATTTATTTCACTTATAACATTCAGTATTGTAATCAAGTAGGGGAGCAAATGAATTGTAGTTTCTATCAACAAATACATTGGAACTTATGCTTTTTTTTCTCACATAATAATTCTTTGAGGTATTATAAGAAACTCTATTTCTATCTCTCACATGACGACTTCTTGCATAAGCTATACAATATATTGCTTTATGACAAAAATTATTTCAAGAAAAACAACAACCAAGAGAGAGATTTTTGTACAGGTTGTGAAAGGTATTCTTGGTGGAATGGTTCTTCTGAACTCATTCTTGTGAGAAGAATCGTATTTCTATTGGTCATCATTTCCTTTTCGGTTGTTGCTTTCATTTTTGATGGATCGAGACTTTGAGAATATTGGCATAACTTTTAGGATTTTCTTTATTTTCCTTTTCTAATGGCTTTGTGACCTTAGTTCTTGCATCTCCCTCAAGGGTATTTTGTTTTTCATTGTAGCCAAGACCTGTCTTGATGAATGGTGACCTTTGGAAACTAAAAATATTATCTAATATTTCGGTACTATTTCCAAATGTCAAGCTTCTATTCAATTGATCAATTGTTTTCTCTAGTTTCTTTCTTAAGTAAATTATTTTAGCGTCTAGCTTCTCACAATTATCTTCCTTTTCTTTCAACTGGCTTCTCACCACTTCTTCTAGCCTTTCTGCCTTTTCTAGTTGAGTCTTCATGATGATAATTGTCTTCTTTAATTCTTCAATATCATGATCCTTATTTTCATGTTTTTTCAATTGCTCCTTCTTCTTTATATTCTTTCCCCTGAGTCTATCTATTTCTTTTACAGTACTAACGAGTTCTGCTTCAAGATTCACTTCCTTTGAATCTGAATTTTCTTTATGATTATCTTCATTTTCTTCATCAACAAGTTTTGTTTCCATGGTTATGGAGAGATATTCTTCTTATTCATCATTCTCTTCCGTTTATTTGTATTTTCCAAGTCCTCCTCTTAGATTTCTCACAAATTGTGCTTCTTATGTCTCTAATTCATAGTTGTAACAATCATCAGATCTCTCTTTATAAATATTTTGTAGCTTGTCCCAAATCTGTTTAGCCAATGTACACTTTATTACCTTGAGAGTATCAAAATATTATAGGACACTCAATATGACATCTATTTATTTTTCATTTTTTTCACTTGACTCCTTCCTAGCTCCATCTATATAACATGTCATGACTGATTCCAAAATACCAAACCCAAGGGCCATAAAATGTGTCTTCATTCTTATAATCCATGATGCATAGTTTATTCCATTGAAAAAAGGAGCTATGTTTGTAGGGAGAACTTCCCTAAAATCCATATGTGCTCGAGATCTACCTTCCAATGGTTAAATTGTTTATGAAGGAACCCTCTTTGATACCGATTGTTGGAATTATGCTTATACTAAGAGGAGGGAGGGGTGAATCGGTATAATATATTTTTACTTTAATTGAGAATTAATCAATCATTCCTTACCTTTAAACAATAAATGCATGTAAACTCAAATCACGATACACAAAGTTTAACTTGGAAACCCCTGTGGGAGAAAACCACAAAACTTATCTTTATAAGTGTTTGTGTGCACCAACATAATGTTGCAAATCTTGTAGGAGCCAACCTACTGGAGACACCAATCTCCTCAGCCGAGCACCACATCAGCAAGATATTATGTAGGAACCAACCTACTGGAGATGTCAATCTCCTTAGCTGAGCACCAACTCAACAAGATATTGTGTAGGCACCAACTTACTGGAGACACCAATCTCCTCATATGAGCACCAACTCAAAAATATATTGTGTGGGCATCAACCTACTGGAGACACCAATATCCTCAACTGAGCACCAACTCAGTAACACCTGTATAGAAACCAACCTAATATCTTCATACACGCAGTGCTTTTGACTTCACCTGCATGCTTCATACTTCATGTATTTCATAACATCACCATACCCTTAACTTTCATGCTCCAATATCTCTCTTTGCTTCACACCCTAGACATAGATTCAAACCCTAGTAAGATTTATCCTTCATTACCTAGAAAACCTCGTAGCATTATTTCCATAATATAATCCCAGACTGCAATATCACAACCTCAAAACAACACACTTGGCAGCATCATAGACCTTAGTCCTTCATATCACACCCTGAAAACTCTAAGAAAACTCCTCTTGCAAACCTTTAGACCCCAATAATACTCTCCAGATTCTCTTGCACATCTCATATATCTTCTAAGAACCTCAAACTTGATCTTCTAGCTTGGATGCTCTTCAAATACACACATCTATCATGTATTTATAATGTTTTTGTGCTCACTTTTAGGGTCGACCTATAAAGACTGGCTGGGTCAACTTGAACTTTGTGGCTGGGTTGTTTGACAAAAAAATTCATATCTCCTCATTCCTAAGGAGTTAGGGGGAGTGACATATACCACTGGAAAAGTCTCAGAATAATATTTCCAACGATATAACCTATGCTCCCATTTGAGCTAGGTGTTTAGAGTGAAAATTGCTTCAAAGATAAGGTATCTAAACCAAGCATCAAAAATCCAAAAAAAAAATGTTTCCAATAATCTTCATCTTTCAATATTTATCTTGGACATTTGTAGTCTCCCCATGTCTTTGACATCAATGACAATAATAATTCCAACAAAGATATCCTCTCTAAAATATTATTCAGGTCTTGCTCGGTTGGTAATAGTCTCCTTGTGACATTAAGAGAATATTTGAAAGGAGGGAGGCAATTCATTCAGATCCCAACCGACTAAAGTAGACAAGTTACCTCAACAAACCAATAAAGAGCTCAACTAGAAATATTGGAAGTGTCTATGATATCTAGAGAGAAATAATAAAGGTAAGGATAGTGATCTTTATCGGTTGATGAGTCAGCATAGGTCAGACTCGGTGTAGAAGAGATACCAGAACAAAAATGGTTTCAATCCTGAAGGGAAGGGCTACGAACTCTTCCTAAAAAATGGCATCTCGCACCATGGACCCATTCAACACATTAATGACCATTCAAAACACCTTTGGAGGAGGATAAATCTACCATAGACACTTCTAGGGACTCCTTTAGGCTTCTAGTATTTTCTAAGTATATTTTATTCAGAGGTGGTTGGAGATTGAATGTTATAAAAGGTGAAGAAATTTCATTAGAAAGAGATTTCTAAGAGGAAGAGAATAGCCCCATACTATTGGTTTAACGATTAAATACAAATTTGGAGCTTCCATATTCACCATTCCTAAGGAGTTAGTGCATGTATAAGGATAGTATCTTATGTTTGTAGCTAAATCGTTTTTTAAGGGTTATTTTACTCTTTACAGTGGTTGTTCTGACCCAAATCTATAGCTCAAGAAACAACATTTATGCCTTATTAATATTATATGATATCATATTTTGAGAATATATGTATTGATTCATTGGTATTCAATAAACGTTGTCCATGTTTCTTTATTCTTCAATTGTGATATCATATATTGATGCAAGCATTTTATGGTGAGCTCAATGTATCATTAATGAGCATTTACATGGCTATTATGATATGTTAATGATTGGTAATGATTTTTTTTATGCAACTTACTTTGTTTTCTCCATTCATTGTAAATATATTTTGTTTCCCTAACTCCACAGCCCAAAGGAAAGGTGCTCATCTTATCAGAATCCACCACAAAAGAATTTTAAAACTCCAAAAATTCTTTGTTTTACTGATTTGGTCTTAATGGCACCTCCTAAGGAACAGATTGGTAATCCTAATAGGGATTCGCCCATAGGGTGGTGTTGTAACATATATTAAATTTTTCATAACATTTAGAAATAAAATTTGAATTTACAAGTAGTTAGGTTTTATTAAATTTTTGAGGTTTTTTTATACTTTGTAAATAATATTTGAAAAAAGTTTAGAAGAAGTTTATTTTTAAAATTTCATAGGAATTTGATATATTTTAGCTTTATAAGGTTTAAGCGTTGTTTAATTTAGTTTTTATAAATTTTTATTATTTTTAGTGTCATTATTAAAGTTTATTAGAAACTTTTGTTTGATTTAATTTTAAATAGTTTTATTTTTATTATATAGTGTTATATTAATAAAGTGCATGTTTTGTTGCATTATTGATCGTGTGATCATGAATTTCGATCAACGGTCCTTAATGAATTATGCCCCCCCCCCGCTCGACGATTAATAAAAGGGAGGGGGGTTGTGAAACTCAACCAAGGTTAAAGATTTATTGACATGTCACGCATTCGTTAATTGTGCCCCCCTCCTATGGTTATAAAAACCATACAAGCCCCCCCCGCAATCGATGTTGGGTTTATGCGTGTCCTAGATGACGACACCATGTGGAAAAGGTGAAATGTGAATTTATTTAAATTTAATTACTTTCTTTGCCAATTAAAAGCTACCATGTAAGTTTCATTGGTTACTGTAGGATTTACGAAAAGTTCACACCGGTACCATATTCCATCTTACCAGCGCCATCCACCATTCCAGCTTGCGTATTTCTCCAAAGAAAATCCTTCTACGGGTAATTCAAAACCTTTTTCTCCTCCAGCTTTCCATTTTTTAATATGGAGTCATTTAAATCGACCACACTAAAAAAAAACATTGACTGCAAAAGAAGAGGATTTGGTTCATATAGATAAATAGATTTTCGACCCAGTCTTGTCATTTGATTTGTTTGAAATTCACCAACTAGATCTCTGAAATTTTAGGGATTTAGTCAACCATTACCATGTTTGGGAATCTGACCTAACCAATTTTTTAGTGCCTCAAGTGTATAAGCTTCCCGACTTTTTGGTCTGGTGTGCCTCGAACTACATTTCCTCAAAAAGAATGGTCATTTACAAACATGGGTATGTACTTATGAAGATAACTCCCCAATCAATTTCTGAAATGATAATATGGCCATCAAACCATGATCGTGAAATACTAAATGAAATCATATTGGAAAAATGTTCCAAAGAATTAAATCCCTAGGATAGAGTTTCCCTATTGCAGTCATATTTATGCAAGAATCTTGATGTTCCTATAGATGATGTTACCCTGGAATCTAGCCTATTTCCTGGAATTCGGAGACAAATTGTCTCCATGATTTCTATGATTTTAGGAAAAGATGATGACCTTGTGGCTGATGAGTTTGTGTTAGGGAATATGATGTCAATTTGTCCATTTATAGTTAAACCCTCGACCAAAGTCAATTATGCCCAATATTTAGTTGATCAAATCCATCATCAACTATCATATTTTGAGGCTCTAAGAAGTTTCATATATCAATCATATCTTGTACATATCTTTCTGTTTTCTCAAGCTATTCATTTTTCACATCTTGGACTGAAAGTTGAAGATGAAATCAGAAACCGAATCTCAGTCATTCAGTGGACTTCCCTGGTTAGGAAAAAGATTCAGAATGTCAGATTCCTTGATTATATCAGCTAGTTCATTTCAAAGGCTTATAAAATTATACATGATGACATTCCCCCTAGAATCTTTCTAGAATGTAAAAATTTATTACAGACAAGTCCCAACAAGAGAGTGGGAGATTAGTAAATTTTTAGAATTATACCGAAATTAGAATTTATGGTTCTGAACTTTGACCTTTTCTTTTCCCTGTTTTATTAAATCCTAGAATATTTGCACTATAATACATAAGACATAGATTAAATTCAGAACACATCCATTTTGTATCAAGAAAATACAAGGCCAAATTTAAATTGAAAAAAGAGGTGGGACCTTTTATTGTTAATACCATATAAGCCTTGTAGGAAACAAAAAAGCTTCTCTCGAATATGGGATTTCAACAAGGAGAGGCATGGATATATGACCCTCATGCTGTAATCTCTTCAAAGAGTATTTCACATGGACAAGTCCCTTATCAGCATCAACAAAAATCACAATTGGAGTTGTTGGAAAACCAGAACAACTGGGAAGATGTGAAAAATATTCGCAAGCCCATGGTAAAGTACCAAAGTAGCCTTCAAAGTCTCCAATAAGAGAAACCCCTCATCATTTTGAGAATACATACAAGATAAATACTACAGAGTCATCCTCAAATGGCTCAAAAATAGATGAAGAAAATTCAACAAAGAGACAAAAGAAATAAGTACTTGATGAAGAGGAAGATCAAGAGTCACAAGAAGAAGTAGCACTAGTGATAAGAGGACATGTTGTAATGATAGAAGTATCATCATCAACGAATCCTCAGAGTGCATAAAGTCAAAGTGAAAAAGAATCTTTGGTTACAAACCAATCAAAACCAATTGATCATGTTCATCAATTCATGGCTACTAGGAAGATAGGTGCAAAGATCAAACATAATATTATCCATAAAATATTTGACCATGATACATATTAGACCAGAATGTTATCAATTATCCATAAAATATTTGACCATGATACATATTAGACCAGAATGTTATCATTTGTAGACTATGAGAAGGGGATATTAAACATAGCAGTTATTGAACCAAAATAGAAAAACAAGGTTACAAGAATATCTATATATTGATCTTTTAATGCATTTCCATCCACTGATAAAATGGATTTGTATAGACACACTAGAGAAATGTTGAATAGAGATGTGATGATAGCTAATCTTGGAATAAAAAAGATGAAATTTATAAATGAAAAGCTCAAAAATTAGCTTAAAAATGAGAAGTTGTTCAATAGAACCAGGCATATGAGAGTGGAGGAATTGGAACAATGGGTGATGGATCTAGGATCTAATCTACAAGATGTATCATAGTATGTGCGTCTCCATGTTCAAATAATGTAACCGCAAAGAGTATTCTTATTATTATTGTTATTCATAGGATTAATCCCCATTGTGGATTAATCATGTCGGTAATTGTATTGTTAGGACCAAATCCCCCTTTATGGATTTCCTGGTCAACAAATAATTGTATTGGCCAGGGCGCACAAGAAGCTCTTCCAACCCAACTCTTTATTATTGAGAACCAAATTAAAGGTGGGTTTACCCACCCGTGAAAGTGAGAGGTTGGCCCCGCTGAAGGCCATTATCTTCACACGCAAGCCTTGTGTTATATATAGGGATTCTTCCCTTTATCACACAACCACTCCTTGCCTCTTAGGAGGCAAGTTGCAATTACCATTTCAAGAGAGGAAGAGAAGAGGGCACATCTTGGAGAGGACCATCCGTATTGATTTGAGTTATCTCTGAACATTGTATTGGCAATTTCAATAGATAAGGGAAGTTTTATTGGTTTTCTTCCCAGAGGAGTTTCAGATAAATGTTGTGTCTCTTGTGAATGTGTATTAATTTCAGATCTTGTTCTTATGTTGCTCCCCATTCATTGAAATGCAAAGAACTATAATAATAATGGCATAAACATTAACATGGTATCGTGGCCAACCTAAAGGAAAACATACATTTGCAAGAGAAAATGTCACCGCTACATCTCGCAAATTAGGGTTTTTCAAAGTGAATCTTTCATTCAAAACCACCTAGAAAGATGCACCCTCCCAAGGATCATTTTGGCAATCTCTAGAGCGCATCTTCGCTATCGATTCTCTCGTAAAGTGAAACCAGTTTCACAAAAAGTACCGTGGCACCAAAACCAAGCACTAAGTACCGTAAAACCAAGACCATGTTCTAAGTACCGCCAGCCGTATCACCGTATACTAGAAGCACCAATCCAACCGCAGATCATATTTGAAGGTAAAATTGATTTTCTCGAGATCCAGTATACCGTGCTACTTCACTAAGTAACTCCCGGTAAGGTCATCAAAATTTGATTTTAAGCATTTTCATTTTGGTCATTTCATAGCCTCAAGTACAAGATGTCTACAAGCACAACAAATTTTGTTGAGAAACTAGGAAGGCATAGA
The DNA here is from genome assembly GCA_010110895.2 of Picea sitchensis. Lineage (NCBI taxonomy): Eukaryota > Viridiplantae > Streptophyta > Pinopsida > Pinales > Pinaceae > Picea > Picea sitchensis. The sequence goes on from SNQJ01S0003333.1 coordinate 95,670, forward strand.
CAACTGCTCCTCGAAAGTATAGGATCGGTCTGATTCTTGTAGAGAATGACCTAGAAAAAATCATCAAAGAAGAAGTGGAGGAACCCAAGATGCCGTGTAGAGAAAGAAAAGCATCGTAAGGACTCAATCGTGGCTCAAAGAATCATTGCAGATTCAATCAAAGACCACATGATCCCATATGTATCATCATCCAAAAGATTCCTCCAAAAGAAATGTTTGACTCTCTAAGAGAATTATACGAAGGAAAGAACATCAACCTAGTGATGAATCTAAGATCTCAATTGAAGAATACCAAGCATGCAAAGGAGAATGATTCAAGAATATTTCTTCCTAATCTCCGAAATAAAAGAACAGATAAAAGAGATTGGAGGCACCATAGATGAAGACTGTAATGGCGACCCTTAATGGTCTCACACAAGACCTTGGGATGCTTTCATCCGCATCGACGACATGTGCTAGAAAGGAGAAGCTACAATTTGAGAGCCCTCACTGGGAAGAATGCATCCAAGAGACAAGGGTAGCCAACCAAGAAATACTACAAGCCGTGGGACGATGACCAAGCCCTAGCTACTCATACAAAAAGTGAGGGAAGGAAGAACCCTCGCTTAAAAGGGAACTCATAGAAATCCCTCAACCTTCAAACAACTAACAAACTAAGAATCTCATCCAAGAAATTTTCAAGAAAGGGACAACGAAGGACGAGGATCTCTCATCCATAATGCTATCATTGTGATAAGATGGGGACAGATAAGTGAATAATTGTCCAGCTTAGAAGAGAAGAATACAAGAGGAAGCACAAAGGCAACATGCCCACATATAGTCAAGATGAAGAACCACCTATGAAGATGATTAAGGACCATTCCTTGATCTCAACTCTCTCAGGATCTATATCAACTGGAGAGGACACATGGCTCATTGATAGTGGTGGTGCATCAAACACATGACGGGTAATAAAAATACTCCCTCTTGTATTTCAAAAAAAGAAATTTTCTCAAAAGTGACTCTTGATGATTACCACTATCCCATCAAGGGAGTGGGAGAATCAAACTGGCCAAGCTAGACCTAAAACTAAATAACAATGAAGGACGTATTCTACGCACCGGGCCTAAAGAAGAACTTAAAGAACTTACTCTCCATATCATTTCCAGACAAGAAAGGCTATAGAGTTGCTTCTCATATATGGAGTAAAGTTCTCATGTGGGCTAAGGGAGGAACCTTAAATGAAGAAATCGCCATCGGAAATGAAGAAAATGGCTTATATAAAATGAAGGGTCACCTAGAAACTGCCACGACCCATGCCAATTTAAAAACTCATGAGAACTTTGTCATAGAATATTATCCCACATCAACCACAAGGCACTACCACACATATGCAAAAGTCACACAGCTACTGTAACTCAAGGTTGATCAAGAAGGCATATGCAATGGATGTGCTAAGGGAAGAATAATATCAAGAACCCTTCCAAAAAGGGGATAACAAAGCGAAGGAGCTGTTGAACTCATTCATTCGCATTATTACGCATGGCCTCCAATGCCATCATCCTCCATTAGCGGCATGTATAATTAATATGTTTCATTTATTGATGACTATTCTCAGAAGACCTGGATATATATTCTTTGAAATCTAAAGATGAAGTATTCAAGAAATTCAAGGAATTCAAAGCCTTGATAGAGAATCTTCAAAAGAAAGATTAAGATAACGTCGATAATGGAGGAGAATATACCTCAAACGCACTCATGAACTTCAGAGAGATGTGTTGGGATTAAGAGGGAACCTTCCACTCACTCCCATAATCCCTCAACAACAAAACGGTGTAGCCGAAAGGAAGAAATGTAACAATTATGGAAGTTGTGAAGACTATGATCCATGATCAAGATATTATGATGCACTTATGGGATGAAGCAAAAATAACAACATTTTATGTCCAAAACAAATTAACCCATAGTGCACTTTGATTCAAAAACCCCAAATAAATATTCTCCAGAAAGAAGCCAAAAGCAATCCATCTCAAAATATTTGGCAGTCCAGTATTTATTCATATACCAAAGAGAAGAGAAACAAGTTGAACCCTCCCGAAAGAAGAAGGGAATATTTGGATACTGTGAGGTATTCCAAGGCTCTTCGCTGTAATTCACATGCCTTGTCACCACATTGATATCAGTATGGATGTGACCTTTTATGAAGAAGTAGCACTTAATAAATTTAGAAGATGTCAGCTTGAAGAAAAGTATGAAGAGGAACCCAATAGAATCCCAGGATTGCATAATCTGTGAGGGAAGTTCCCGAACTGCAACCCGTGTAAGGGAAGTTGTAACTTCCCTTTATGAGGAACCTCCTAAAGATCATGATATAAAAGAAGTTCAAGAACCCCCTCAAATGACCCTCTCCATAAAGAAAGCCCGCTGGGCAAGAGAGCTTATTCAAGATGCAGAAGTATGGTGTCCTTAAGGAACCCCAAGACAAATAAAAGGAAAAGACGAAAGTCATTCTCTAGTTACACGCCTTTGATGTGTAATCTACTAGATGAAGAACCTACATGCTGCTTTGAAGAATCCATTCAAAGAAGGAATGGTAGATGCCATGACGTAAGAATAACCATAATAAAGAATGATGTATGGGAAATAGTTCCCGCACCAAAATAAGGATGTGGTATCATCAAATGGCTCTTCTTCAAAATAAAACATGCCATTGACAGCGCATTGAGAAATATAAAGCAAGGTCGCCGTGGTTTCTTCCCCTTAAGGAAGTTGCATTGACTATGAAGAGACACTTCCAGGCCGTGACACACTTCTCGATCAGAACCATCATATTCTTGCAACTAAGATGAAATGGAAGTCGCACCAGATGGACGCAGAAGACAACTTTCCTCTCCTCAATGATGTTATCGAAGAGGAAGTGGATACAGAGCAACCCCAAGGATTAGAGATTGAAGACAACAAATCTCATAGTTCCAGATTGAAGAAAGTCTTATATCTATCAAGCAAGCTCCCGAGTTTGGTATGGTCAGAGCAGATGCTTGATCGTTTAGGCTTCACTCAAGAGTAAAGCGCACTCAAATCTCTACTCAAAATTATGGATACACGAACCAATAATATTACTACTATATGGATGACTTGTTCTTAATCGAGAAGAAAATCTCATCATTGAATGTAAAAGAGACTTGTCGTGAGAATTTGAAATGAAAGACTCCTTGGCTCAATGCATTTTCTCTAGGGTCTTGAGGTACATGCAGTCCGCAGAGGATCTCTCCAACCAAGGATGGCCGAAATCTTAAAGAGATCTCGACATGCTAGAATGTAAGTCCATGAATACAATCATGGAAACAAAGTTGAAGCTACTAGTCGATACTTCATCGATTTTGGATTGATGCCATTGCGTATTATTGGCTATTGATCGCTGATGCACCGACGTAACGACTGCATTGATTCGCTTTGCAGCTGAACACCTGAGTCGGGCCGTAGAGCCCGCATCGTTCACCTTAGCGAAACATGTGATGAGGTACCTAAAGGCTACAATCGATTATGGTCTTGAAGCAGATGGAGATCATGACTCTCAATTTCAGCCGGATAATAACGATGATTAAGGTGAAGCGCTTCTGATAGAAAAACACTTCGATGTTGTTTCGCCTTTGGGATCAGCCATGATCTCGGCAGAGTAGGAAGCAATCCGCGATTACAAATGGCGTATACGTTCTCGCCAGTCGAAGCTATACATGGCTTCAAAAGTTACCGACCCCATTTGACTTGGAGATGAGAGCAACCGCGGATCTATGTGACAAACTTCGTATCGTGCATAAAGATGACGAGAATCATGTATTCCAAAAATAGGTCGAAGCACATAGAGATCCGCTATCATTTCATCCGCTTATTACGGTACGTAGAGGAGCTCCTGTGCTATACATTGAAGCAATCGATGAACAAGTTGTCGATGTGATGACCAAACCTCTATCACGTGTAAAGCTCTGAACACTGGTGATAAGCTTGGTATAGTTCGAAAGGACCTCCATCAAAGGGGAGTACATAAGGTTCCCCTTGATTTTGACCTCGCCGTTAGACGTAGCAAGATGAGTCATTGCTTCTAACCTCATTGTTAGACGGAAAGCATGACGCCTCAGGTTCCTTTGCTTCCGACCTCACCGCTAGATGTAAAGCAAGATGAATCATTTCTTCTAACCTCGCTGTTAGACGTAGCATGACATTGTGTGTCTTTGCTTCTCGACCTAGTTGTTAGGTGTAAATCAAGATGAGTCATTGTTTCTGACCTCGCTGTTAGAAGCAATGAATCATCTTTCTTTATGTATAAAAACTAGGTCAGAAGCGAGGTGTTGATATGTTCCTTTCTTCTGACAACTTGGTCAGAAGAAGGGAACATCTCTTCTTTCTTTATTTTGACCTAGTTGTTATATGTAAAGGAAGATGAGTCATTTCTTTTGACCTTGCCGTTAGATGTAAAGCATGACGATATGTGATCCCTTACTTCTGACCTAGTTAGCATAGGACGCGGTAAAGCAAGATGAGATTCCTTGCTTCCACTGCTGTTAGACACATGTGCAAGATGTTGATGTGTTCTTTGCTTCTCACCTAGTTGTTAGATCTAAAGCAAGATGATTCCTTGCTTCGACCTTGTTGTTAAACGTAAAGAAAGAGGCGTGACTCCATTAATCGAAAGCACCAAATTTTACCGCGGACAATGAGTCGCGTAGTACCGGGTGGATGTGCCACTTAGTGTCGCGTGGATGTATCAATTTTATACTAATATATATTGATGCATATGATGATGGTATTCTTTCGAGAATGCCAATATCGGGTCGATGAAGAAACTTCCGATGACTCATAAATTTTCCGTACCAATGTTCCAATATGATATTGATGATATCACCTCGATGCCAACATGATGCACCTCTCTTGCCTCGATGTTGTTGAAGAATACCCTTCTTGTTAAGGGGAGGTTGAAATAATGTAACCGCAAAGAGTATTCTTATTATTATTGTTACTTTATTCATAAGATTAATCCCTCATTGTGGATTAATCAATGCCGGTAATTGTATTAGGACCAAATCCCTTTATGCAGATTGGTCAACGTAATAATTGTAATAGGTATAATAAGAAGTCGACCCCAACAGCTATTATTGAGACCTGTAATTAAATTAAAGGTGGGTTTACCCACCCGTAGTGAGAGGTTGGCCCCGCCAGTTGTGACCTTTCACACGCTTACCTTGTATATATAGGGAGTACACCTCACTTTTATCAATAATACAACTCACTTGCTCATTATTTTTGAGGCAAGCTGCAATTACCATTGGAGAGAGGAGAAGAAGTGTTGCGCATCTCTTGGGGAGGACATCCTGTATTGGTTTGAGTTATTCTTGAACATCAGATTATAAGCTATTGGTGATAAGGAAGTTTTTGCTAGGTTTTCCCGAGGAGTTTCAGATAAATGTTGTGTCTCTTCTTGTGAATGTGTATTTCTCAAGTGATTCGTTTTATGTTGCTCTCTTATCTATTGAAATGCAGAACTATAATAATGGCATAAACATTAACATGATGAAAACCAAATATACAGAGATCCAAGATTTAAAGAGAAGACTCAATGTTCCTAGGATTGAACATGTACAAACTCCAGAGTTGCAGATAATCCAAGCATAAAAGGATCAAATCCTAAAGAAAATGGTACATATGGAAGAACAAATTGAATTTCATGAAAAACAGATTGAACTTTTTAAAGGGGGATATTCTTCATCAAAAGTAACAGAAACAACAGATCCAACAGAAGGTTTATCAAGAGAATTATCAAATTTGAACCTAAAGAGAGTTGATATTGAAAAGTTGAAGAAAAGAATTGGAACATAGAATGAATAAATCAAGGACATGGATAAATTTATTGGAGAATACCAAAAACTAAAATCCAAGATGATAACTGGCATGGAGCAGATGAAAAACAAGTTGTTTGGAAAACCATATTTGATATGAGCTAGACACATTGTTTGGGATGAAATCATTGAAAAATTTTGCAATATTTGGAATTACTTTAAAATAATTGATGAAGAGATCCAATTGACAGATGAAGCAGATGATACTATAAAGAAAGAATTTCAAGAATTAGGAACTAGACCTCAAGTGGATACCAAAGTTATTTAGTTCTTAAATCCCAATTGTAGTGAAATATTGAAAATAAAAGGAGTAAAAGACAGAACCCTAATGAGGTTAAAAAAAAAATCACAAAAAGAAGTTTATTACAGCGAGCTCAGAATAAATGCATAATGGTGAAAAGAAACATTGAGTCATTTACCAACAAATATGAAAATCTAGTAAAGATGGGACTGCCTACAACTTGGAATGATAAAGGGAAGCTTCTGTCATTTGAAGGTTATAAGAATAATTTATTCACATTCATAGAAATTGAGGAAAAGTTTCAAGGAAGGGTTGACACTTTGAGGGGGTAGACTATTTTGGATTTTCTCATAAATGATTTCTATCTACTATGGAAAATAAAAAAATTATTTTCAAGTCCTCCTACATATGAGAAATACACTTAGCTAGATATCACATACAGGAAAATAAATTCATTCAATTATCCAACAACCGAAACTTGGAAGTTTCTCCTCCAACTGTTGACTGAATGAGTCATCAAGATAATTCAATAAAATCAAGGATGTCAAATCATATCTTCCATTTTTTTCTATTTTTGGAAATTCAAAGATTTATTTGTATACAATAGGATAAGAAATAGGATCGAATAACCACTTTGGTTTATGATCTAACTTGTATAAATTTCTAAGAAAATGGAATGTAAGAGAGTCTTTTTTCCCGAGCAAAGACTCATCCTTAATAAAATCTTGCAGGCTTTGAGTTATTCAAATTTCTATGTCTCGGTTCATGTGATTTTTTTCTTAATTTTTTCTCCATGTTCATAAATTCCTCTTGAATGTATCTACTTCCATAATTGTGATAATTTAGTACAACCTATTACAAATTGCAAAGGTATTGTTAAAGCTACAAATTTATCATGCATACTGTGAGTATTGATAAGACCTATACTTCATTCATTTTACCTTGTGAATATAAAATAATTGTTCCTTTCTATTCATTTTATATTTTTTGTTCAGATACATATTTGTCATAATTTATTTTGTCTGAAAGATGAAATAATATTTATCAAAGGATACATTGTCTTACATTCAGTTTTTTTCTAATTAAATCTTCTTTCATTCATCAAAATATTTAATTGTCTGAAACATAGAAATTCTTCCCTCAAATCTTGATCTTTAAACATTAAAGGTTAGTAATTAAGGCTTGAGGTAAATCAACAAATTACTCTATTTTATGATACATAAACTTAAACAAAATCACTCAAATATAATGGATACATTGGCACAGTTTCCTAGCCAGAAACATCTCAAGGGTTACAACATGTGGAAATGCACCAACCTAAATAAAGGGAACTAACCACCGAAGTGACAGTGGGTGGTGTTTCCAATTTACCCTAATTTGCATATTTTGTGTTGGACTTGAAGAATATTTTGAAGTGTAGAATAAAATCCCCTTCCCATAAATATGAAGACTATACTTCAAGGACATAGATGAGAAAAATTGAAGCAAAATCATATTTCTCATCAAGCAACTTCATTGGAAAAAAGTTCAACACGGAGATGCCATATGAAAAGTTCCTCACAAAATCTTGTTCCACCAGTGGTAGAACATGAAAGGTATTATAAAAGAAGGTGGGTGAACAATTCAACCCATATATCACATGGATTAAGTATAGAAGCATTTGATCCTAGAATATATAAGTTACTTGTTTCTTGACATTCTAGGGTAATCTATTATATCAAGATCCATGAATACACCATGGTTGGAAAATAAATACAAGCCATCGAACCTAGCATTTTTCCTTGGTTATCCCAATGATTTTCCTGTGAATTTTCCAAAACCCCTAGATGACTGTTATCCTATGTTTCTCTTAATTAAGTAAATCAGACATGAACGTATTTAATCACATAAATGAATATTTTTGAACATGTAAGATTCACGCATATAGTTGGAAAATGAACAATGGAAGCAATAAATGAATAGCACACTTGCGCAGTGATTTTCCCCTTCAAATAATTTTATCATTCCAATGATCAAACCTTACAAGGTACCTCCATAGTCTATTGTAACTTAGTAGTTGTGCAATAAACAAAACACTACAAAACAGAGAAGTACGACATGTTGAAATAGAAGTATGGCTATGCTAAAGAAAGAAGGAAACAACTATTGTTGTACACTTGTACGATGTTTCTACTGTATGGATTCCCTTTTGTTGTTTTCTACAATGGATTTTCACTTTCTCCTCTCAGATACACTCTCCTTCTCTTGGTATTCACCTCTCTCAAGTTTTCCCATGTGTGTTCCAACTTCTCCCATCTTTACTATTTATTCTTTGAGAGAGATAACTAACCTCCTCAATCGTAGAAAACAATTTCCCAAATATTAGAAACTAATCTCCTTAATCATAGAAACCACCTTATCTCAACAATGAGGTGTACGACTAATATTAGAAAAAATATAACTCACCAATATTATAGAATATTTAATTTAGATTTATAATACTAGGAGAACATGGGAAACTTGACTTTCACTTTTATTTAGTCGAGTGAAATTACAAGATGGTATTATTTTTCACATGTTCACACCTAACCTGTGCAAGAAGCTCCTGCTCGAGCTAAATTTTTCAACATTACCAGCCAAGTATGTTAATTCCAATTTTTTGTGCCAATAATGTTATAACTGCAAAAAAATAGGTGGAAGCCTTAAAGTGTGCTTAGAGAATTCTACAACTCATGAACACATAGTCTTAAAGTTATTTTCCTTATTGTTAGAGGAGGATGTGAAAAGACGATATATAAATTTGATTGATAAGAGCATTGATTCATGTCTTAACTTTGAGAACAAAAAAATTGAGTAGACAAGAAAAAAAAAAGGATAAAAAAGTCAAGTAGAATGAAAAAAGTAGGGAAGCATTTTCAAATATCAAAGGAGCAATATCATAGGCACCGGTCCTGGTAAATCCAAATTATGCTAAGAATTTTCATTTTTTATCTTTTGCATCTGAGGATACTCTTGCAAGGGATTTATTATTGAAAAATTATTAGAATTTGGAGCAGCACATATCCTTCATGAGTAAAAGTATGAGGGGAGAAGAGACAAATTATTCCATCATGGATAAACAAACCTATTCAATTTTGCAAGAATTAAAGAATTTCAAAATTTACATAGGGAATTCCAAAGTGACTGTATTTTTCCTCATCCTATGGTGAAAGGCATTATTTCTCTGAAAGAATGATTGAGAAGAAAAGGTAAGTGGATTTATAAAATCCAGGAATATGACTTGGAATTGAAGCCTACAAAGTTGAAGGGAAAAGGATTGGTCAAGTTGCTTACAAATAAAAAGTAGGAGGCAACACTATATATTGAAGATAAATCAAATCCTAAATTGAATTTGGTAGTCCTTAAAGACTTGCAACAACATGAGTGGTATATGGACATTATTTACTATTTGCATAATTTATCATGTCTAGATCACTTGACAGGTACAAAAAAAGAGCATTGAGCCTAAATGTAGCCAAATATTGTCTCATCCAAGGAAGATTGGGTTGGAGGAATCTAGATGGTTTGAAACTTAGGTTTGTTTATCACCCCTAGGCACGCATGATAATGGATTAATTGCATAGCAAAAGTAACCACACACAAAATATTAAGAGTGAGTTATTACTGGCCCACTATATATTTTCATGTGCATAGAGTTGTTAGATCTTGTGAACCATATCTTGGAATCCTATGGTAGTAGAAGCGCCCTTTCAAAAATGGGGCTTAGATTTTATTGGTGAATTCGATGGGATTTTAACTAATGGATACAAATGGATCATCATTGCTACAAACTATTTTACCAAATGGGATCAGGCATCCCCTACAAAGAAGGCTACAAGCAAAGTGATAATTAAAAGAAGGAGATCATGTCCTTATGTTGGCTAAGAGGCATGAGAAACCAGGAAATCGTGGGAATTTTGACATCTTATGGTTTGAACCCTTCAATATTGAATCTATTGTTGGACCAAACACTTTCTACATAAACCTTTTGGATGGAGAAAAGATAGTTTTTCCAGTGAATAGGCAATACATAAAACATTATTATTGTTGAAGGCATGTTGTGCCTCAGTGGGATAGGATGAATAAGTTATTTTAGCAATAGAGTAGGACATGTTGTTTGATGTTCTATTTGGAACTTTAACTCATGCCTTATTTTGTAGATAATTTAGATAATTTTATTAATTCCCAACAAATGACCACACAACATGTCAATTAGAATTCTAAGTAAAATGATGTCTTTACAAAGATGGAGCCCCAAAATGGCTCCTATAAGAAGCAAGATATAGAAAATAAAGTATGACAAGTCCATGATAGATACTGAAAAATCCTCGACTCCAAGAATGAGAAACTGCCTTAGAAGGGAGAGGCACATAGGAGGGTGGATCCAAAGACTAGAAAACACATTAGTAATGTATGTAGGACATGGTCCCCTATATCCCTCTCTCCTAACATTCAAGAATGAAGAAAACTCAAGAAAAAATGATGTTCGGAGGTTTGAGTTTATAGAAGATATGGGTCATGTCCTAAGTTGTTGACTGGAAGGGACCAATGTCATTGAGCCTTGGATGATGTCGTCTACCTATTGGTAAGAGATCTAGACTAGCCATGTCATTGAGATCTGGACACCATGTTGAGATCTAGATTGGCCATGTCATTGAGATAAATGAATATTGGCCATAAATAAGGAAACAATCCTTAGTTCATTGTTGATATATAGATGAATAAATGAATAGAAATGGCATGGCTAGTCTATATCTCAACAATGGACATAAGATGGCCATGTTGTTGAGATCTAGACTGGGAGTACCATAAAGAAGGAAACAATCCTTTAGGTGGAATTTGGTTGAGGAGGAGGCTAAAGAGTATGGGCCCAAATCTAGAGGGCCTCATGCATGTATAAGGTCGGGCATCTCTGGTCAGGGTACCTGAAGAAACTGGTGAGGTTCTTAGGCTCCCTAAAAAAACAATGGAACCACCCTTGGATCTCATAGTAAATGGGGGAGTGGAAGATGAAGTGCTCCTCTGAATAACCTCTCGAAGATGAAACAACTGACAAATTATATCTTCTTCTGGTGATCCATCTCAACCTGAATCCTATGCAAACCCACTTGGAACTATCCTAGGGGATTACAAAGAGATTTCACCAAATGATGAGAGATATACGAGAGTTGGATAATGAGTCTATCCCTCACCTTCATGAAGTGCTCAACATAGAATTTCATCTTTGAACTTAAACTACTTTGAGGGTTTGTCCAAATGGACTACACAAATTTCCTATAAATGTCATCTCAAATGATCTTATTCAAATCTTTTTTAGAATTTAAGAGGTGGCTAGGTGCATCCAAGTAATATATGAACGGGGGAATATGATCTATCGAAATACCAACCAACTGTAAAATATTTGAAACCCCTACAAACCATCCACTAGTACGGCCATGAGGAATAGATAGAGAAATGGACTCCAAAGAAAAATAAGCCAGGTATGGATACAGTGTCAACCCTTCGCCAAGTCGACTAAGCTCTTAATGTGATGCAGAAGGGAAACAAGGTTGAACACGGTCTCAAGATGAAAGGATCAAGCATCGAACTTTGAAAGAATGATGTGTTGGGTACTATATACTTGCATCTAACAATGCATCGAAGGAGAAGGGTTTGCACTCTCTCGACTGAAACCTAATTAGCCTCTATAAAATAAGGCCCCCAAAACTCCAAGCCATAAACTACAGTGTGTTGGAAAAGGGTATCCATGAGGAATAACTTAGACGTAATGTTTTAAAAATTATGTTGGAAACACTGCCTCTCATCAATGACTAAGGATCCATACCCCTTTTTTACCTGGGTTTGAATAGAATGTCGCAAGATAAAGCGACACCTTGAAAATTTTACCCCCAAATGAGTATAAGTTATAGTGATTTCAATCTCCCCTCGTATGGAAATAAAGTGGTGGTCTAGAAATACCTTGTTCAACCCATTGAATATCATAACCCTAGTTTTACCCACATTGAATGTCAACTATCAAAGATCACAAAAGAGTGATAGAGCATTGAGTTGTCTTTATATTCCCTCCGACAACAAGGCCAAGAGGACTACATCATCAATGAAGAGAAATATAGATATCAATAATTTTTCTTTTCAAAAATCACTTTTCATTTAGGGTTAACTAGAATCACCCTAAAACGATACGAACTTGATCGAAATGGGACAAAGAATGGTTCAAAGTTACGAGCGCTCGGAAACCCACTTACATATCTCAAATGGGTATCAAAAAATTACTTTATATTTTTAAACCCATAATTCCACTTCTTCAAAATAGCCTTCATTTAGGCTGGTCAAACTTGGACCTAAAATGACCCGAAGTTCAGAAAAAGGGGCCCAAGAACTACATGTCTTCTCCCACAATCGGGACCACATGTACAACTCTCAAATGGGTATCCAAATATTATTTCATCTTTGGAAATGAAGAATTTATCTTTTCAAAAATCACCTTCATTTGGGGTTAACCAGAATCAACCCTAAAACGATACGAATTTGATCGAAATTGGCCAAAGAATGCCTCAACGTTACTAGCACTCGGGAACCAAATTGCATCTCTTAAATGGGTATCAACAAATTATTTTATATTTTTAAACCCATAATTCCACTTTTTCTAAATAGCCTTCATTCGGGGCTAGTCAAACTTGGGCCTAGAATGACCCGAAGTTGAGAAAAGGGGCCCAAGAACTACACGTCTTCGCTCGCAATTAGGACCATGTTTACAACTCTCAAATGGGTATCCAAATATGATTTCATATTTTCAAATGAAGAATTTTTCTTTTCGAAAATCACCTTCATTCGAGGTTAACCATAATCGACCCTAAAACCATACGAATTTGATCGAAATGGGCAAAAGAATGCCTCAACGTTACGAGCGCTCGGAAACCCACTTGTATCTCTAAAATTGGGTATCAAAAAATTATTTTGTATTTTTAAACCCATAATTCCACTTCTTCCAAATAGCCTTCATTCGGGGCTAGTCAAACTTGGGCCTAGAATGACCCGAAGTTTAGAAAAAGGGCCCCAAGAACTACACGTCTTCGATTGCAATCAAGACCACATGGGTACTCTAGCTCATCAATTTATATACCAAATAAGGTGGGGGGTAGGGGTGCCCCTTTTTGACTCATAGGGTACTCCTGATAAAACTGGACATCCTGTGAGCAGTGCAGATATGACCAAAGATTGACTCATACAGTATAATGATGGTGGTTATGAGTGTCTTGGAAATTCCAATGTCTTTGATCCTCAGGAATGCCAATGCTAATATATATTACATATTTTCTCAAGTGTATTGAAAAATTTATGGAATACGTTGGTACTTTTATATTTGTGTGTTCTATAAAAGAAACTCAACACCTATGTATTCAAAATGGTTGTTTCTCTGCCCAAATGGTGCTAATTATGATATTTGGGCCAAGCACATAACTACCCTTTTCCAAAGAAAGGGTTTGTGGATGTACCCAATAAAAATCATTTCTCCTAATATTCAAGGTATGACTTCATCAATTTTGATTTTCAACATGTTTGTATCAAGTACATGGGCCCATCTTCGATATTTTTTCTATATGATCCTTCTACTCATGTGGTGATTCACAACATAAGTATTATTTTTTATCAATTCCTTATTGACCCCATCACATTTGGAGATGGTTTTTATGTTCTAGCAATTGGTAGTTTTATAATGGATGCTTAGGTTGGTGATGAGAGACATACTTTATATCTATTGGATTTGGTTCATAGTGACATTTTTGGGCCTATGAAAACTTGTTTCTAAGGGGAAGTTAAGTGCTTCCTCACTTTCTTTGATGCAATTTCCAGTGACATGTCCACAAGATCTTTCCAACTATCTTTCATAGATGATTATACATATGACTCTCCGCATATTTAAGTGGATCTCTTCTTTTCACAATATGATGTTGATCTATTTTGGATATACTACTTTTAGCAACTTCCTTCTCAAAGATGGATGGTACCTTTTGTTTTTCCTGAGATTTATTCTAGGCTCACAGAACAGTGTCATGCATCCAAATTGATGATATTCACTTTCAAATTTCCTTTCTACCTTCAACTTAGAATGAGACTTCAATATCTTATAATATGGAAACACAAAGGCAATGTCTCTTTCCTTGGGTTTTTATCAATAATCAAGAGATGGAAAGAAGAATTATAGTAAACAAAATTGACAAACAAAGAAAGGTATCTAATTATGATAAATCTTACCTTATTTGCAATAGCAAAAATATGTATGTTTAAAATATGAATTAAGATGAGAACAACTATACAGATATGGGTCTTGTTTTACTCACAACAAAACAAAGGAAAAGTTATACCTGAATAGACATCTAGAATGTATTTGTAAATTGCAGTCATTCATTTCTTATACATCATAACATGAAGAATATGAATTATGATAATGAAAGTAGAAATACATAGAAAACTCATAACTCAAAGAAATGAGAAGTATAATCTATGTCTTTCTGTAGAAATTTCTATAAAAAATTCTCTCTTTACATTCGACGAGAAAAATCCATTTTCATATCTTAAATGTATTTATTTATACAATTTAGTCTTAACCAAAATTGGTTAGACTTCCACACTTCTAGATCCTAAAATAGAACCAAATCCTCTAAATACTAGACTAACATTAAACTGAATATCACAAAATATTTGAACATCTGTCATGCTTCTAGAAACCTCATCGCTTGTTGGCTGTTTGAAGGCTTATCTCCTCATTTTTTTCTCGTACATGCAACTTCCTTCTGTTGATCGTTGTATTGAGTGTGAAAATTTAATAATGCAACTATGAACTTAGGAGGCTCTATATTAAAATTTAAATCAAAGTTAAAATCCTTTCTATGTGCCAATGGTAAATTCGTTTGAACTCTAACTGCAGCTTGTTGAGTAATTTGAAACTGTAAATTGTGTTTAACCAAGAAATGGTTTAAACTCTGCAAGTTAACTTGAGTCATTTTTTGAATGTCAAATTTATCTTTTTCTATGATTTTATTCAAATATTCTCTCTTTTCATTTACATTAAGAGTCCCAATCATTGAATGAACATCACCAAGGTTAATCTCATCCATTTATGTATCTACAACCAGTAGAGAATTTAAACATGTTTCTTTGGATTCTTTGGAAAGTATTTTACTTTCTTCCAGGTTGTTTTCCCAAGTCTTTATTTCCATTTAACCCTTTAACTATTCAAACTCTGTAAATTGAGAAATTCCTAGTACATTTATACTTTGATTCCACATTATTAATTCCTGAAACTTAGATCTTGTATTGACCAATTATTTCTCTTTATCAACAATGATTTGTAATGATTCATTGATGATAAGATATTTTTTTTTAATACTTTCCAAGATTTCATAGAATCTATCTTGGGTTGACTGTGATCCATCATTAACCTCCAGGGAATGTTTCTTAATAGAAGAAATATCAACAATTTCATTTTCAAACTTTTTGATCTGATCTTTTAAATGAAGTAGTGATGCATCTTTCTGGGAAAGAGTATTTCACAATACTTGTTGATATTGAATAATTGTTCTTAATTTTTCTTCAAGATGTTTTATTTGTTGTTCATATCTTTGTCGGACCTGGACCAGTTCAAAATTAACTCGTTCCCTAATAATTACCTCTGTTTGTTTCAAATCATTTTGCAACTGCTGAATTAAAAGATCTTTCTGATCGATCTTTTCTCTTAAATTTTCCACTAACCACAAATTTGATGTTGCAAAATCTCCCAAAGAATCGGCTACATGTTTTGTAAATTCAGGGTCACTCTATCCCTGACCATAAAATATCATCCTTTTCTTTTTTGTAATTACACCTCCTTTCTTCTGAATATCTCTCTATACAATATTTTTCCTCTTCTTGTTGAATAAAAAGTCTAATGAATGCATTTCTTCTGGCTCAATAGGTGTCAGATATTCAACATTTAGTAACTATGTACCATGTATCTCAAAACTTTATGCAAGAGGAGTTAAGGATGGAAGGGGAGATGTAAGTGCAGTAGATTCCCCTTGAGTAGTAATATCCTTTAAGTGAGTTTTCAGTGTTTGAAGTAATCTGAGGGAACATATATCCATGCTTAATAAAAGCTTCAAACATTGTCAATGTTTCTTGTAAGGTCTTACTTGATATAGTTGGTTCCTTCACTATTGTATATCTTGATGATGTCTCTGGTGTTTTATTAGCTTCTTTGGTTTTGACCTCAGTAAATTCATGTTTCTTGGGATTAGATGATGGTGTCACTTCTAAATTTGGATTACCATTATGGGTAAGACTTTGCTCTACTTGTAAAATATTTGGTAGACAACTTCCCCTGTGCTTTTGAAAGTTAATAAACTCTAGTTTTTCTTTGTCAGGAAGATTTTGGATCCTGGACAGAACTTCATCATATAACTTTGATCCTCTGAAAATATCATCAAGTGGAGAGTCTTCATGAAAGTACTTTTTCATGCCGAATTGAGCCAGATTATTTTCAACCACCTTATGTGGATCATGTCTTTTGAATTCAATATAATATAATGCAATATCTTCTAATGCTAAAGCTTCAACCTTGGAATGTACAAAATCTAAGAAGGAATATTCACCAACTTGTATGGGATAAGTTGGCCATACCCTCTTTTGTGTTGCCTTCAATTCTTTAGTTATGCCTGCAAAAATTGTTTGGTATGCCACTTCCCTACAAATGAGTCTATCTGGAAAAAAATTTGGTAAAGCATGAGGAGATGCGAAACAACCATAAAATATGATATAAGAAAAACTCTCCTCAATATACCAGTCTGCAATTGTACATAAATTTCCCATGATTTTCTCATAGATCTTGGGAGGAGGGTTGCATATAGAGCTTTATGAATCAGGATGATAACATTATGGGAAATTTCATAAAATGATATTTTTCATTTTCCTCCCACGGTTTAGAATGATAGATGTGTATTGGCTCAGAATTTTTCGGAGTCCAACTCCAATTCATCAAAGGGAAAGGGGGTTTGTAACATACAACATCCATAATATATGTTGACATATAAAAAAGAGATTCTTCACCTTTATACCTATGACTTGTATAAACCCCTATTTGTTTGACCAAGTTATTAGACAACAAATTTCCCAATTAAAAGTGAAACCTTATGCAGCTTCATGAATAATATGGACCCAATCCACTGTGAAATGTGCAGGGTTTTTCTTTCCATACAACCTACATAGCATAATAGCTATGTACATAATATGTGCATCACAAGAAGTTGTAGAATATATACCATGACTATCTTCTTTAAATTTGTTTTCATTTCCCCACCAAGTTTTAACTATATCATGGACGCTTCTGTCATAATCTATACATTCATGTTTCTCAAACTTCTTCACAAATTCTGCATTATAAACATATTTGGGATTACTGGACAATTTATACATTACTTGGATATCTTCCAGCCAAAACGAGCCGACAATAGTCCTTTTATGGTTGTAGATGGTTCTGGTTGGTATATCTGCATGCTCTAGAGCCCATTGCATCATGTCTATGTAGGGAAATAATTTAGGTCATGCTACCACCTTATGTAATTCTGCCTTGGCGACCTCCTTGAGATTGTTTATATTTAGAACATCTTCCTCCTCACTTCCATCATAAAAAATTGTGGATTTATCTTCCTCAAGGATTTCGTAAACCTGCGCCCAAGATTTGATGCTTCCTATTAAATGAGCAATAGTATCCAAAGACAGATCAGAATTTTTGTTTGGCTCCTTTGCAGACTGGTCTTGGACCTACTTTTTTGTTCCCTAGCGAGGCGTCATGACTTCTTGTTTATAATATTCACTCATGTAAGAAAAATAATGCTTTTGAATGTGAATGCGGATATGAGGTAGAGTTCTGAATGCGAATACAGAGAAGAGGTGGAGTTCAAACCTTTTATCAAATCATAATTAAACACACCATTAATTATACATTTAATATTTATCATTTGAACGACATAGTCATAATGCTAAAAGTTGGTAAATTTATTACCTGACAACAGCAAACTTTACATGAATATCTTACCCTAATCATGCTTAATTATCGTTAATAATTTGGATTAGCGAGAATAAGTACTTCGGCACTTCGATAATTCAGGGATATTTAATAGAGAATGTTAAAATTATCTCGAAGGTCGGAGATGTGAAGTGATTAGTTACCCTTAATAAAGATTTATTAATCATTACTTATCCTTTAATCTCCAGCACTTCGACACTTCATTAGTCTGTACCTTCGACACTTCGACACTTCTTTGATTCGTTGATAATATGATATCCCGAAGAATAGTATCCTGGAGTGACGTGGCAGGATGACATCACATATGATGACATGTCGTAAGAACATGAGTGACACGTGTCATACTAAAATGTGTGACTTACGTGTCCGAAAATGCCTAAAGTAAGTGCCACATGTCTCCACGTGTAATGAATTCCAGGTGGCATAGGACACGCTAGCTGAGTATTTCCCTTATGAATGTGTCTTTTGTAACTTCGGGGCTCTAGAGTTTCATGACTTTGGGACTAAAAGGTTCAACATTGAGCTTGAAATCATAAAGCGTGAAGTCTCGAAAAAACTTTAAGGGAGAGGATATATCGTTGGATTGATTTCGAGTTTTGGGAATATAGGGATTCAAGATAACTTGAAATTGATTTCGAGTTTTGGGAATATAGGGATTCAAGATAACTTGAAACAAAATATTTGCATAATGAAGAATGAAGTCCCGTGGTGGAACCATCTAATAGAATAATAATACATGAATTAAACATTGTGTAGTTGCGTATCCCCAAAATCTCGTGAATCGCCAATGTTAATATGCATTAGGATTGATGGTTTAGGATGGATCCACCCTGTCAAAAAATAAACAACGAATTTTATTAGTGTATAAAATAGAAATTCTAAAAAAAAACTTTATTGATCAACGGAAAAATCAAGAACAATTTAAGAAAGAATTCAAAATTTTAATTTCAGATTTTGACTTATGTTCTAACACCTTCAACCAACTAACATTTTTAAGTGGATACTTCTTATATACCTCTAAAAGAACCACCTTTACCAGGTTGTGAAGCCATATTGGTGCTAGAGAGATGGTTTTCAAGGAGGGTTATATCTTCACTATATGGCCTATTACCCACCCCCCCCATGCCTAGGGGTAACTAGAGGAGGAGTCTCATGGCCAACAATGGATACATTGATCCCGACCATGATGATGATCAACATGTCCACAGATGGCATCCCAACATACCCCCTCGGATTTCCTCTTGTAGTACAAATCAACCAAACTCATCACATCCAGACAACTCAGTGTATGGGAAATGGTAAGCCAACGTCACCATGAGGTATGGTAGTCCTTCTTTCATACGAAGTGCATGTTCTTAATTTACTGGGAATGTGGATGAGGATCATTATTTGAAGTTGCATAATGGATCACTAGCTTGGAATTTATGTTTGTTTCCTTGTTTCACCTTGGTGGCCAGCTTTTGTGCCCTAGTCTCGTATTGTCACTACCTAGGGAAAAGGGATATTGTTGGGGGGCCCTCACAAGGGTAACATTTTTTCCCCACCATACTTAACACTTTCCATATTGGATCCTATCACAGTGTACTAAACTTTTGTAATGGGTCATGGTCCATTCTCTCATGAGAAGAAGGGGATGAAGAACCGGGGGTTAATGCAGCTACTATGTATGCTATGTAAAAAAACATAAATTCCACCTATAACATCCACATGCTATCTTGAGCTCTACCCCCTCTAATGGTAATCCTCACTTTTCCTGATGAACTGAATGCACACTTATAATAGGACCATATCCCAGTAAGAAAATGAAAGAATAAAATATTGAAACTTGTAAAGGGGATTTGCAAAATAATGAATGGTTATCAAAAGACAATTAAGGGTTTTGGAATGCAAAAAGTACCAAGGAAAGGGTATCTCAAGAAACAAGCGCTCCCTCTACAAATGCGCTCATAGAAATGGTTTTAATGACACCATAAGCCATGAAGTAAGCCCAAATTCATAACCACTATCACACTTACTCTTGAAGAGTTTATTTCTTTCATTGTTTCCCTCAGGACCTATCCATCTACTTGGGTTTTTTATTTCACTTTCTTGGTTGGCACACCTAATAAGGTCGGATGAAGGCCCTCCCATATTCAAACTTTACAACTCACATGAGGTCCTGGGCCAATGTGATGCTTGAAGGGGATTGTGAGGTGAATTGTTTACATGGATTATATATTAAGTATCATCTTACTTTGCATGACTCAAGTACTAATATCTTTTATGAACATTGGTTTACCTAGTCTTATATTATTCTTTGTTTTGGATGGCCATGACATGGTTCTTTGAGGGACGTCCTAGGTTTTCACCTAGGACATTGTGCCCTTATTCCAAGACTTTGGCATGTATGTGCAGAGCAATGAGTCACCCAGTTACTTGACACCTTCTGACATGAGATTTGACATATTCAAAACCTTGGATGATGGACATATGGGCTTGTCTTTGGAATATTTGGTCATGATGACACATAGATGGGATGAAGTCCCACATGTTGGAAAATGTACCCCAGGGCTTATTACTCACTAGATTGAGGATGTTGCAATAGCATACAGTTAGATACCATGTAGAGATGAGATGAAACCTCCTCCAACTTGGATGCATTTCCCTAGACCCTTGACGTTGGCCTCCATTGGATGATGGCGTTACCTTCTAGGATTTGACAGAGATAGGGTTTAATGTCCCTTGGGGTACCACTCATGATGGAAAATGACAATGGATGATGATAAAAACTCCTTGCCATGATTTCACCTTGTGAGGATTCCATGTGTCCTTGGGAGGCCGTCCTCTATCCTTGGGAGGCTTGACATCACCACACAAATGGCATTTATGATGCTTTATTTTCATTTTTAGAATTTTTAGAGGCTACTTGAGGGGTTGGCCCCAATTATATTGTTATTTCACTTGATTATGTGGACAAATGTGCTAGGTTATCCTCATATAAAGAGGCTAGTTCTTGGATATTTCATTCATCGTCACTTTCCCTCACTCTCTTGTGGGGTAACACTTCTAAAAAAAATTGAATTCTTGTCTCTTTGGATATTTTCTCTCATGCGCTACACTTGAAGGAGGATTTTTGTGGATGTTCTTCCTTGCTTGGATGTAAATTTTCTATAATTAGGGTTTTTATTCTCTTGATACTTGGAAGAAGTAAGTAATTTTATAAAATTTCTATGTTTCTTTCTATTATTAAAGGTTGAATTGCTATCTTGTTGCAAGTTTTCTTGTCTTGTTGAAACCCTAAGAAGGAGACATAAGTGTTTCTCTACCTTACAAAGTATTTATTGTGCAAGTTTTTGAAGCATTCTTTGCTAGGGTTAAAATACTAAGTCCCAAAAGTGCTTGAACTTTAAGGTTTTAACCCTATCCTTTGATCCTTGACCTAAGGGAATCTAGAGAAAGGGAAAAATGACATGTAGGGATCAAGTGTGTTTGTACCCTAGGTACATTTTTCTCAAAGTCTAAAACCTAAGGCCCAAGCATGTTTGCACCTGAGGGTTTAGACCTTATCTCTCTTGTTTCATCTAGTTCATTCTTCAAGCTAATACATGTGTGACTCCATGAGTCCTAGAGGAAATCGACACTAGTCTAGAGGTGTTTTTGTGGTTAAAGTAGCTATTAAAATCAATTTTCCCACTGTCTCAAACATTCAACTAACATTTCTAACCCTAACTCTAGAAAACTATCAATTTTTATTAATGTTGTTATAAAAAAATTCTACAACCACTGAAAACTACATTAATTTGTTGCATACACCCATTTATAAGTGTCTTAACTTGTTCAGAAAATACTTCTAGCAATTGGATAATTTTACACTTGTTGAATGCTTACTTTTCATGGTGAATTGCTACATTTATGAGCACTTTATTTGTTGTTGTTGCAAAGTGTTAATTGTTGTTATATAATTGGTTTACTGTTGTAATTTGCAACATCCATAGAATTTATTCATTGGCTAGTGTACAAGAGGTCATTATTGCATGTTATAACTTGGACATTATCTATATAATGCTGCAAATTGTTTATTGTCTCATACAGGTTCAATAAGTTCCTTTGTATCTTCTATCCCTTTCCTATACCTAGACCTAACTAAAATATGACCAAGATAGGGGGATCTGGGCTTGGTTAATATTGTTATTTGATACCTTGAGGTCACCATGGAAGCCTCCCTTGTGGTGGACCTCTTCTATCACTAAAACAAGGGAAGTCTCTACTTAGGTGACAATGGTATATTCTTCCATAGTTACATAATATTTAGGGATCTTGTGGAGGGGTTTGCACAAATACAAATCCTATGATAACATGTTGGTGTTGTTTCTGGGGAGGATTGAATCATTCTCCCTAGGAATTTCCCTAGGAATTTTCTAGTAAACTTACCCTAAATACTTTATTTCATAAGTTTACCTCGTGACTCCACTAATATATTTTGAGGTGTCATCCTACTCTCAAATTTGCGATATTGTGTACTCTCAAGTGATGGAATCATGACACCATGGGATTTTCATGAGAGGTATATGTGCATTGTTGTTGATAATATTATTGGATTCCCACATCATATTCTCCCATAATGGTCTAAAGGTTGTCCAGAATATGATGGTGATGATTCCTTGGCCATTACATGTGTTGCAAGATTTATAAAACAAACAATAAGAATAAAAGTGATACATGAAGATGTGTGGATACAGTTGTTTTTTTTTAATATACCAGTAAGGATACACATATGGTTTGTGAATTGTCTCAAACCAAAGAGTGCATATTCCCTCACACATCACATTACAATGTTTCTTGAGCATTGGGGCTCGAGTGGTCAAACACTTGAAGACACCATTGAAGAGGTTATGTCAGCCCTTCAAGAAAGGGAAACCTTTGAAGAAGATGAAGAAATTTGTGAAGAACACGAACAATGCGAAGACGTATCCTAAAGGTTGAAGGAAAACATTAAAGAAGATAAAATTGTTTGATCATTGTGAATATGTACATCTATTTATTGACCTTTGTGTGCAAAGACAAAAGGAGCATGACCTCATAATTGAGAGGTATGAGAAATTTCTCGAAGATTCAGTAGAGAAAGAACTCGCTAAAGCATATTTACAAGTAAAGACACTAAGTTCTAGCATATGGGAAAAATATGATCAACCTTGGGTTTTATCCAAGATAATGGAGTATGACATAAACAAGGACGGATGGGATGATTCAGAAGAAGATACAAATCTTGACAAATTTCTCCCTCCAAATATCAAGACAAGGATGAAGAATGTATTGATGAAGAACCTCCATATCTTGAGAATGCCTTGGATGAGAGTCTTAAAAATCACACATCTCCAAGGAAAGAACCTAAGGAAGAATTTTATTAAGAGGTTTACCAACCCCTCAAAAAGGATAAATCACCTCATGATTCCATTGAAGACAATGAAGATCTGATTAAAGAACAAGAACCCAAAAGAGGGAATCATGAGGAAGATTACCAAATACACAAAGTAGAACATGAGCTACCATGTGAATATAATGAAGAACACTTTTATAAAACACACCATGTTGAAGACCTAATCCACGAAGAGGCCCCTCATGAATACAAGATGTCATTATTTTCTCCTTCATTTGATGAAATCGTCCAATCTTCCATTCCTCTTGTACATGAAGAAGAGAATGTGGTAAGTTATATTCCTTTCCAAGTTTTTGATGTTTCTTTATTTCATGATTCGGAAAGTGAAGAGGTGCTAGAGGAACCCTTGGATGAAGATATGACTCATTGCAACACTCTTATGATTATTTTCAGCCATATCCTATGAGGTTGGATTCATATTCTCTTGAGCACTTATATTTATTCTACGAAGAATATTTTCGACCACCTTTATGCTCTAACTTTGATGAAGATGAGGCCATGATTTTCCCAGAGAAGGATTTTTGTGATGAGAGTTTACAACCTTTTCATTTTCATATTACTACTCCACTAAAGATATGTCTAGGAGTTGTCATCTTGATAGTGATTTACCTTTGGGGAAAATATTTTTTCGACCTATGGTTTGTTGCAAGGGTTCTTAGTTTCATGCTCAATATCAACAAGCCTTGGGTTGGGAGAAATTGTTTTTCTCTAGGCCTGGGTTGATCCCTTATCTTTCACTCTCTCCTTCCATGGAAAACCTTATAATTTTCCTTAGATTCCTTCTCATCCCTTTTAAATCTTAGAGTGATGTCTTTGTATCTGAGGATGAGGATATTTCCTTTGTATGATTCTTTAAGCATTGTCTTGGGATGGGTAGGGTAGGATTGTGGTGATGCCTCCTTGCATGACTTTGTCTCTCCCTCCCACCTCCATGAGTTGGATTAACATGTCCACAGATGGAAACCCAACATCCCACCTCAGATTACCTCTTACAGTACAAATAATCCAAACTCATCACATCCAGACAACTTAGTGTATGGGAGATGGTAAGCAAGTGTTTCCATGAGGTATGTTAGTCCTTCTTTCATGCAATTTTTTTTTGTTAATTTACTGGGCATGTGGAAAAGGATCATTGGTTGAAGTTGGATAATGGATCACTAGCTTGGAAGTTAAGTTTTTTTCCTTGTTTCACCTTGGTGTCCAGCTTATGTTCCCTAGTCCTATGTTTTCACCAACCAGGGAAAAGTGGTACTATTGGAGGGATATCACAAGGGTAATGTTTCATTCCCCACCATACTTAACACATTCCATATTGGAGCCTATCATAGTGCACTAAAATTCGTTAATGGGTCATGGTACATTCTCTCATGATAAGAAGGGGTTGAAGGCCCGAAGGTTGATGCAGTTGTTATGTATGTTATGTAAAAAGATAAATTCCACCTACAAAAGCCTCATGACAACTTGAACTCTACCCCCTCTAATGGTAATCGATCCTTGTCCTCATGCACTGAATGCATACTTATAACAATATCATATCCCAATAAGAAAATGAAAGAATAAAAGATTGAAACCTGTAAAGGGGATTTGCAAAATAATGAATGGGTATCAAAAGGAAATTAAGGGATTAAGAATGCAAAATGTATCAAGAAAAGGGTATCTCAAGAAACAAGTGTTCCCTCTATAAAGGCACTCATAGAAATGGATTTAATGACACCATAATCCATGAGGTAAGCCCAAATTCATAACCATTATCACACTTACTCTTGAAGGGTTTCTTTCTTTCATTGTCTCCCTCGGGACCTATCCTTCTACCTAGATATTTTATTTCACTAGCATGGTTGGCACACCTAATAGGGTTGGGTGAAGGCCCTCCCATATTCAAACTTTCCAACTCACATGAGGTCTTGGGCCAGTGTGATTCTTGAAAGGGATATCGAGGTGAATTGTTTGCATGGATTATATATTAAGTAACAACTTACTTTGCATGACTCAAGGACTAATATCTCTTATGAAAATTAGTTTACCTTGTCTTATATTTTGCTTTATTTTGGATAGCCCTAACATGGTTCTTTGAGGGACATCCTAGGTTTTCACCCAGGATGGTGTGCCCTTATTGCAGGACTTTGGCATGTGTGATGTAGAGTATTGAGTCACCCAGTGACTTGACACCCTCTAACATGATCTCTCACATCTTCAGAACCTTGTACGATGGACAGATGGGTTTGGATTTGGAAGATTTAGTCATGATGACACACAGGTGGGCTAAAATCCCACATGTTGCATAGTGTACCCAAGGGCTTATTACTCACTATATTGAGGATGTTGTATCAACAAAAAGTCGTATATCGTGTATAGATGAGATGAATCCTCCTCCACCTTGGACGCAGTTCCCTAAACCTTTGATGTTGTCCTCCATTGGGTGATGATGTTACCTTCTAGGGTTTGATGGAGATAGGGTTTGATGTCCCTTGGGGTACCATTGCTGATGGAGCATGACCATGGATGATGGGAGGAACCCCTTGTCATGTGGCCTTGGGAGGCCTTCATCTAGCCTTGGGAGGTTTGATGTCACCACACGTGTGGAATTTATGATGATTTATTTACATTTTTAGAATTTGTAGAGGCCACTTGAGGGGTTGGCTCCATTGTCAGCTCACTAATTGGTAAAGATCAATACATTAAAGTATCAATCGAGGGTTAGTAATCTTATGAAGCACAATCACTATATGTGAGGGTACTAGTCTTAAAATCAACCTAAAAGCTATCAAGAATGCTTTCACACAATGCTACCAAACACTTTTGTAAACTAAATTTCAAAAGAAACAAAGCCAATTATTCAAATGTTCACATCCTCAATGGTGGATACTTTGGTCACAAAGGGAAATTGTTCCAATGGAGTGAAAACATCTCTCCAACAAAACTCAGCTTGACTATGAACTTGAAATAATATGTATGCATCTACAAACAAAGCAAAGTATTCAAGAAGTGATATATCCCTACAATTCAATTACCACGATCTCCTTGGTTGGAACTCAAACTATAGGGTGAATTTGGCCTTCTCAAGTGATGAGCTTTAGCTGTCACAACTTCAATGGTGGAAATGTTGATTGTAAAGTGAAAATATCTCTACAATAATACTCTCATAACTGTGAAATTCAAATCACTCAATCAAGAGGTGGCGCCTTGCAATAATACTTTGTCTACCTATGAGTTTTCTTAAGTTTCAAAGCATTCTATTTGAATTCAAAGAAATTCCAAACAATTTCAATTCCTCCAACCAAAATTTGTCATAGTCACATTGGTGGAAAAACAGGTTGTAAAAGGAAGGTTGCCATTATAGTTATGACTTTTTTAACAACAATACTCTATTGTCCTTATGAAGATTATGGATTGCGATAAATTTCAAAATTAACTTAATTGTTATTTTCAATAAGGAAACTACTATAACATGTGTATATATATAACTGAAAAATGAAGGAACTATTAAATAGAAAACAAAATGAAAAAGGAAAAAACAAAACTAAGAGATTTACCAATAAATGGAGAAACAAACCAAAACCTTTGTACAGAAATATATAACTATGACATAGACCATAACATGGGAGCCATCCACGCTTTGGCTTATGCATAGGTAAAGAAAATTAAATGGAGGAAATGAGTTCTTGATATTAAGTATAGAATGAGTTTTACAGTGGTTCAAAATTTCTCCCATTCGACTCCCTAAATGCCTTATAGTTTGGCATATTTATACATCATAAAACATAACGAATAAACCTCAAAAACCTCCCTAGAGTAATGGCAGATATCAATTAACTCCTATGGATGCTATATCGAGCTCAAGATGATCAATTTTCTCCAAAATATCATGAGAATATTGAATTCATGTATGTTGTTATTCTTTTGCTTGTGGAGGGCATGCGTTGACCACACGTTGACTAGCGAGTTTTTGGATTGTTTCCCATGCTTCAAGACGACACAATCCATGGTATGAAATATGGGAGAAAAACCCATGTGTCCTTTTTCTATGATTTGACCTGCAAATATGCTAAGCTCGGAGCAATTACTGGAAAATCACATTTTTGGTAATAATACTGATAAAGAAAACCAAAAAATTGATATTTTTGCTTATTAAATGGAAAATAGAAATAAACTAACAATTGCCTCCTCAATCCCTTATTAATCATGTGCTTAGTATAAAAGGGTACAAAAATTCCAAAATGGAGGAAGAACTGGGTAAAAATAAGGTGTGAATGGTGGTTTTTATGACAAAATATGGGCCCAACATCTCCCCCATAATTGAACTTTTGCATGTCCCTTATGAAAAATAAAAATTTCAAAATTGTCTTTAGCTTTGGTTTCAATATGCTCCTGGTTTCTTCCTCGGCTTGTATCTTCTTGATGACTACCCTACTTCTTGGATCTTTCCTTGAGTGATTGTTGTATGTTCTTCCTTGAGCTTCTTCAATTTCTCTCTTAATTGGTCATTCTCTTTAACAATCATTACAGTGTTCTTTTTTAGTATTTCAATTTCATCTTTTCTTTAGGAGTCTAGAATTTTCAATCTCTGTATTTCAGCCTTTAGTTTCTTTACCTCTTTCTTCTTTTTCTACAATTTTGATTTTGTCATCTATGTAGAGATTGGTACTCGATCCTCTACCTACGATGTTCCTTTGACATTGTCCATAGTGGAAGGTACTTTTCTGGTTGATGATGGCTATATTTATCCTTTCTCTAGGATTTCTATATAATCATATCCCTATTGATGACTTTGATCAAGTTCTGGAATAGGTTTTCTTTGAAATCTGGTTCTTGGATTCTTTGAAATATTGTCAAATCATGATTGTCTTTGTTCCCTTATTTACTTGTCCTTCTCAATTTTCATTTTCATGGATCTTGTCATCTTTACTGGCATTGTGGACTATGTTGTGTCTTTACTTGATTTCTTTTTCTTTCTCTTTTTCCTTGGTTGATCAGCAAGCTCTTGGTTCCATGTTGTTTCTTGAGAGATATTTCTTGATGCATGCTCTTCAGTGCCTTTATCATCATCTTCAAAGCCATTTTTTTCCAAAAACGTTGACCACTCTATGCCTTTCTTTGAAATCTCATGATTCATAATTAGTTTAATGAGGCCATGATGGTAAAGGGACCTCTCAACATTCTTACTTTTCCTTTGAATTGACTTAGCCATTTTAGTAAGGTTCTTCAGTAAATAATATGGCATATTTAATGGTTGTTGATCCTTAAAATGCATTAGTAACCTGGTGTGATAGAGAAAGATCAGGCTAAATATTCCTTCGCATGTGATAAAATTTGGAATAAGGAATGCTATATCCTTCCAAGGACCTTTGAGCCAGATTCTAGGCACTCCAGAAGTCCAATTCAACCTTATCATATTCCTTAACATGTATGGAATCCAGGCATTTTTTTTATAGGTTTGTTTTTAAACCACTTTTCTCATGTTTGTGGTAGCCCAATGATTTTAGACAATAAGTTCTCAGAGATATGCGGTGTGAGGTTTCCTATTTGAGCACATTATCCATCAAAACTATGGGCAAATGCCATGTCCTGGTTAAGATTTCTTCACAATCATCATGAACCCCAACCAAACTAATTCCATATGGTTCAAATCTTACAACCATTTTAAAATACTTGACTCTCTTTTTATATTTTTCTAGAAAACACAGAGACCTAGTTGACAAAATTTCCCCTTGTTCATGAGAAAGTATGTTTTTAATTTTTTATTCTACTCGATTTTTTAGATTGCTAGTGGTATTGCATTAAATTTTTTAAACTCTCCTCCTGTAATATTTAGCTTGTAACCCTAGATGTTAGTTAGAGATTAAAAATTTCTTATAATCTAGAGTCAAATAAATTGTTGTACTTCTAATTCTTAATTACATACTTGAAAATGAATACTCTATCTCTGTAAAACTTGCTTTCAGAATCGAAATGCTCCAAAAATTTTGAGAAATGAATTTTTTATATGAAAAATACCTCTATATATTGCGCAATTGTGTCTTCAATCTCAGGTTTTGTGAGCCCCTATTAATTTTAGAACCTCTCTCCCTGTAATTTCTATTTCTAGATTTGAATTCTATCCTTTTCTGTGCGACTTTGTGGCTCAATTAGTTGTTTTTGGTCTCGATTTCATCTTCATGTATCGTGCCTTCAACTCTTGCAATGAATTCTATGCAAAATTTCAATCCCTCTTCATGAAAATAGATACTCTGACAACTTCACCAAATGTGATATGTTTTTGTAAAAGGGAAAACATGTGAATTCATAGAGTCATGATGAGAAAGTATGGAATGAGTGATACGGAGAGATGTATGAAAAGATAGAGAAATGAAAGATATGATTAGTAGTGATGTAAGATAAATGGAAAGGGTAAGTAGAAAGATAGGTGATGGTTATGGGAAAATAGATTTGGATTATGGTTGGTAAATAGATGGATAGGTATGGTAAATAAAAGGATAGGTATGGTAAATAGATGGATATTAATGGTAGTATAAGGTAGAAATAAGTGAGAAATTATGGATGATAAAAGACCATAAAGGATTTAAAAGTAATTTTAAATTTTATTTTAATTTCTAAATAACAAAACAAGAAATATCAAACCTTGGTGTACCCGATGCTAATGCTTATGAATTTTTGCAGTTGGAATATCTCTCTAATGGTTGCAAGTTGCTTGCATGCTACTGGAATGTTTTCTTCCTAGATATGCATGTTAAATGCATGTTATTTGGGCGTCTTGATTCAATGGTTCAACTTATCAATCTTCATGTTGTTTTGATTCAGAGATTAGTAACTTGATTAATGACTCAACAATAAAATCAAATTCTCAGATTTTCTCTTGTAGGAATTTATCATTTGAAGAATTGTATCTTTTTAAGAACAAAGAAGATCATGTTGTTGATAAAACTATTTAGAAAGAGTCTTTGAAATATGATGTCCTAGCTTTTTCCTTCAATGTTTTTCAAAAAAAATTGAACTATTACAAGATCTGAGTGAATCTTGTAATTATTGAAGAACTATTCAATGTGAATTGTTTCCTTCCAATCACCTGGTTTTCAAACAACAGTTCGAGTCTAGTGGCGCCAGAAACCCAATTTTCGCCACTAGATCATTTTATTTCTATTTTTATTTTTATTTTTTTATTCTTTATTCTTTATTCTTTTTTTTTCTTTTTTTTTTCTTTTTTGTTTCTCCTTTTTTATATATATTTCTACCTTCCAATGTCCTAAGAAAAAATATGAGTTTAGTGGTGCTAGAGACCTGGTTTTCACCACTAAATTAAGTTTATTTTGTAGAAACTAATGAATTTCAAAATGGAAGAGGAATGGAATTAACACTTCCATGTTTCACAACTTCCATTTCATCTTGTTGAGATATAAAAGAAACAAATGCATTCCAACTGATTGGTTTGTTGTAGAGATTCAGCCTATGGCCTTTGTGTTGGCAAATATTGAACAGACAACGAATGCTTGTTGGCAAATATTGAACAGACAACGA
>SNQJ01S0003333.1:126800-152278 GCA_010110895.2 Picea sitchensis
CCCCCCCCTCTCAGTTGTCCAACACTTAACCCTTATTACATGTGACAAATCCTAAGACAAGAGGTATTTCCTAGATCACTAAGTTAGAGGTAGATAATGTGATGGATAATTTATGGAAGAGGAAAGTGAAACTTCATGTATTGACCCTCAAAGTCTTGTATGATGATGTGAAGGCCTTCTATCTTGTCCAACTGGCTTTCAACAACTAAGATTCCTCATTAATTCCATATGTAAGCCTTTAAGAGGGAGTGTTTATCTTAGAGTTATCACCTCGACACTTTGTTTTATTGATGAATGCAGCTATAGGAGACATCCTCCAGCTTACAAACCTATGAGATGTGGAATATAGCAGCTATGTGAAGTCTTACTCTCAACTTACAAACCTAAGAGAAAGCCCCTAAGAAAGGGTTCGTGGTTCCAGCTTGGGACAGGGCTAGGAATGTAGAAATGGCCTCCTCCATGACATGAGAGAGAAGAACTCCAGATGATCATCCGGTGGAAAAGTGATCTGTTGAGTTAGGACGTGCCTGTGGCTGAGCACAAGGTGAATGTGGGAAATCCCAAAAGAGCTGGGCACATCATCATGTGAACATAAATGAAGATGATGTGATGGCCTCCTCTGAGCAAAAGAGTTGACGAGAATACTCCAGATGATTCTTCTGTTGGTGGCAGTGGGAAAGCAAATCTGTAGAGTGGATGTGCCTGTGGACGAGCATAGGTGAACATGCGAAGATATGGCTCATCTGTGTAATGCAGTGAACCAGAGCTATGGCATCCCTATTGATGTGTCTCTAGTGGATGAGAACTAGTGGGTGTATTAGATCCTTTGTTATATATTGTTCAAGAGTCAGACCTACCTGTGACCCTAGTTATTATGTAAAGGGTACAGGTCAACCCTATATTAATATGATTAATATAAAGAAGATAATTAATAATGTGAATATTAATTATAATAATAAATATAATAATAAAGTATATTTGACTTAGAGAGGTTGACCTTGTTGTGCCAATATGCGCCCTTGTTAATTGGTCAAAGTCTAATATAAGTAGGAGATGATTCTCCATTGTAGAATCATATCCTTCTCATATGTTTTAGAAATTTCAGCAAGTATTTCTCTTTGGCAAAGGTGCGCACCTCTCTTGGGCGCTAGTGTTTTCTAGGGCTTAAGCACCCTCTTATGTGCTAAGTCATTCTTGGTGGTGAAAGGCTCTTGAAGAATATAGCAAAGGATTTGGCTGGGTTTTTCTCCCTTGTTTGAGAAGGGTTTCCTAGGATATATCTTGTGTTCTTGCGCATGGTGTTTCTTCTTTTGATCTTGGTTTCTGCAACATTCTTGTTTATGGTTAAGACATGATGTGATGCAACCCCCCTACCTTGCAGGGTCTGCTGACCTTCCGGTCTCTGGATTGTTCTCCTCCCTTGAGCTGGAGCAGCTCTCTGGTCCTTGTTGGAACCTCAATTAAATGAATCCACATGCCCCTCTGTTGAAACCACCCCCCCCCTACACAAACAACACAAGGCGCAAGCTTCCCTTCCACGTGACCACCGACGGTGACCACCAACCTTATCCAAAGGCGCTTCACATTTCGGTAGTTCAGGACTCTTACGAGCAAACCACGTCGGACTCTCCACCCCTCGAATCCCGAAAGGATGTAACGGGCCTTGGCTCCCTCCTTATCTCTGGTGTGTGGCCCTTCCTTCATACGACCACGGTGCTACGACCTAGTCCACAACCAAAGTTTGTTTCACGATTTCGCGAGTCGGGGCTTCACGTCTCACGACTCCTCTTTCCCTCTGTTCCCGGATCCCGAAATGTCGATCCACGAACTAGCACCTCCCTTCGCCTCTTACCGTACGACCCCTCTCCTGTGACCTAGGGCCAAGCCACAAGGTGTTTCGGGACTTCGCGACTTGCGAAGTTGAAGACTTATACTCTCAGATCTCCCAGGTGCCGAAACCTCGAAGTTCCTCCTGGGTGCTTAACGGTCCAGATCTTCCCCTTGATCAATGGTACTGATCAAGTTGTGGTTTCCCCTTTCATGATTTTGGCCCGAGGGTCGAAGGACTCTCTCCTCCATTCTCCCGGTCCACGAAATGCCGAAATTTTCCTTTGGCCACGAAGGGTTAAGGTTCGCGCTACTTCCGCAGATATGACGACTGACGATCCTCTGCGCTAGATCTGACTGTCTGCGGTGTTCTTCCTCCCGAGTTTTCCCGTCTCTCAGACTTAGAAACTTTTCTAAGTGTCGAAGGTTTCAGCCTTCAGTTCTTCTCTATTGAAGATCTGTACACAAAAGCACTATCCTTGCTAAGCTTCGTCCCTTTGAAGGTTCTAACTCCTACACACACCTTGCGTTCGAAGATCTCGAATAACTCATATTTGAGGGATTTTCTTGTAAAGAAAATACCTTATGCCCACTTGGCGTTCTCTTAGGTTGTTCCTTTGAAACTTGGCCGCTTCTAGCCTCTATGTACTCCTTGCACTTGGATTCTCAAGTTTCCTTTGTTTTCTTTGAACCTCCCTCTTTGAATCGTTCCGAGACTCAGTCAACGCACACCTTGCATTTGGGATGAACACCTTGCATACAAGGTTTAGAAGAGAAACAATTGAAACTTATCCAGTTTCTTTACAGACTCATATAGTAAACTTCTCTGTCACCCATACAGGAAAATGAATTGTAACAATCATACATATAGAGTAACATTCATGCAATCACATTTTATATGAATACAATCCAAGGATTTGGGTCAATTTTCGTCTGTTCTATTCATTCATAAAAACGAAAATTACATAGTGTTCCTCTATTTTATTTTGTTCTACTGAATCCACTGATCTCTGTTCCAATACTCCTCTATACTCTATCTTTCATTCTGATCCATTACAATGAAATACTGAAAAACTATCTAATGACTGGCTCCATGAGCTCTCTCGTCCTGTTATGAAATCTATCAATTCAGACTTAAAACTAACACCTACTCTGTCCTATTAGATTAACTGCTAATTACTACCAGATAGAGTCGACACTCGATATCTGCAGTTTCTTATAGTCCTTAGAGACTTTACAAACAAGTTACATTGTAAAATGTCTTTCACAAAAATATCTCAACAACCCAATTAAATTCTGAGTTAAATTTTTGACTAGAAATTCTGTCCATGCTAAGATGTCCTTTGGTTGCCTCCAGGTGTGCGTTGTTGTCTTTGAAGGCGATGCTCCTGCATCATACTCCTATGGTTAAAAAAATTTATGGACTCCTGTCCATGAGCTCCTGCCATGTTTCAAAATATCAGGTTCTGTGACCCAACTTGCATCTTCCATTGGATGATCTTACCACTTCACTAATTATTTAGAATATGTCTTTCTCTTGGTTTTCTTTCCATCCCTCTGTTCGATAATTTTCTCCATCTGAGGTTTTTCTGCTGTGGACAATTGTTCTTCCCACGAAATTTCTTTCTAATCATCTGATTCTCCTTCTTCATCTCTCCTGTAAGGATACATGTATGCAACATTGAATATCGACGATATCCCAACATTGTCTTGTAACTCAATCTCATAAGCATTGGCTGCGAATTGTCTGAGAATTCTGCATGGTCCAATCTTCATCATCTTTAATTTGTTATATGTTCCCCTTGGAAACCTCTATTTTCTCAAATGAGCTAAAACCTCATCCCCAACTTCGAATTGAACTTCTCTTCTCTTTTGATCCACCCTGCTCTTGTATTTTTGACTGTTGTCCTGTAGCTGTTCTCTGACTTTTTCATGGAGTTTCTGCATTTCTGTTGCAAAATCCTCTGCTCTAGCACTTCTGAACTCATTTTGATTCAAGTCCCTCAACTCGATAATCCCTCTTGGTTGTAGACCATACACAATTTCAAATGGACTTTTTCCTGTGCTCCTGTTCACTGAATTGTTGAATGCAAATTCTGCTTGTGCCAGAATCTGATCCCATTGTCTACCTTGCTTAGTGACTAAACTTCTCAACAAGTTTTTGAGACTTATGTTTACTACTTCAGTCTGTCCATCTGTCTGAGGGTGATATGCTGAACTAAAGGACAAGTTCGTACCTAGCCTCTTCCATAGAGTCCTCCAAAAGTGTCCTACAAATTTGGTGTCTCTGTCTGAAACTCTGCTCCTCGGCAATCCATGTAGTTTTACTACTTCTCTGAAAAATAAATTGGCGATGTGCGTGGCATCGCTTGTCTTCTGGCATGGTATGAAATGTGCCATTTTTGAGAATCTTTCCACCACAACATATATGGAATCGCTTCATTTTTGAGTTCTAGGCAATCCCAAAACAAAATCCATACTGATTGCATCCCACAGCCTCTCTGGAATTGGTAATGGCTGATACAAACCAATGTTTTGTTGTCTTCCTTTTGCATATTGAAAATTTTTGCATTTGTTTACAAACTTCTTCACTTCTGTTCTCATGCTTGGCCAATAATACAAATTATTCAGTTGTGCAAATGTCTTATCGTGACCAAAGTGTCCAGCTAAACCTCCATTGTGTTTTTCTTTCAGTAGGTTATCTCTCATTGAGCACTTTGGAATGCATAATTGGCTTACCTTGAATAATAATCCATCCTGAATCAAATATTAAGTCCATGGGCTTCTGTCTCCCAATAAAGGATTCTTGCATGCCTCGTAAGCTTCTTTGAAATCTGCATCTTCTTTATACATTTCCTTGAGGTGTTCGAACCCCAAAGTCTCCACCTGAAATTCTTGCACAATCAGACTCCTTCTGCTCAAAGCATCTGCAACTTTGTTAGCAGTTCTAGCAATGTGTTTAATAACAAAAGTAAAATTCTGCATGAATTCTACCCATTTTGCATGTTTCTGATTCAACTTTTCTTTGCTAGTAATAAATTGCAAAGCATGATTATCACTGTACAAGACAAACTCTTTAGGAATTAGATAATGCCTCCATTTTTTCAAAGCTTGAATCACCACATAAAATTCCTTGTCATACGTGTAATACTTTTTCTTGGCTTCATTCAGTTTCTCACAGAAATAAGCAACTGACCTATTGTCCTGACTCAAGACTGCTCCAATGGCTGATCCACTTGCGTCAGATCTCACCTGAAATGTTTTTCCAAAATCTGGTAAGACCAGAATTGGCTGCTCTATGATCTTTAGCTTCAATGCTTTGAAACTTTTTTCATCTTCCTTTGTCCAACTGAAGGACTTGTGTTTCTTCTTCACAGTATCCAACACGCGTGCACATATGCCACTAAAATTTCTGATAAATTTCATATAAAAACTCGCTAACCCATGAAAACTTATTGCCTCAAATATGTTGCTTGGCGACGACCATTCTCTGATTGCTCTCACTTTTTCTGGGTCCATCTTCAATTCATTTGAAGAGATTACGAAACCCAAATATATGAGCTCCTTCTTCATAAAAGAACTCTTCTTTAGATTTATCAACAATTTCTCTTGTTGCAGTTTTTGCATCACTGATGTCAAATGTCTTAAGTGTTCTTTCTTTGTCTTGCTGAAGATTAGTATGTCATCCAGATATACTATGACAAATTTTCCTATGAAGTCTTTCAACACCTCATTCATTAGTCTCATAAATGTGCTTGGTGCATTTGTCAACCCAAACGGCATGACTAACCATTCAAACAATCCTTCATTCGTCTTGGATGTTGTTTTCCATTCACCCCCCTCTCTCATTCTTATTTGATGATATCCGCTCTTCAAGTCTATCTTGGAAAAATAGCTTGTTCCACTCAGACAGTCCATCAAATCATCCATCCTCGGTAAAGGAAATTTGTATCTAATGGTTATCTTATTGATGGCTCGGGAATCTGTACACATCCTCCATCCTCCATCTTTCTTTGGACTCAATACAGTCAATACTATACATGGGCTTAGGCTTTCCTTGACTAACCCTTTATCCAACAACTCCTGGACTTTATTTTTGACCTCCTCATTCTCTCTAGGTGTCAATCTATAAGTTGCTTTGTTTGGTAAACTAGCTCCTGGAATAAGGTCAATATGATGGCTTATGCTCCTAATGGGTGGCAATGAGTGTGGTAATTTATCCATGACTATATCAACAAAGTTTTCTAATAGTTCCTAGATTTCTACAGACAAATCTTCTACATAAGTATTCGTAAGGATAACTCTAGGCTTCCGCACTACAACAAACTGCATTTCTTTCTCCTTCTTGACTTATTTCAAGAGTTCCTTCCCACTCATGAGAAGTATACTTGAACTAGCTTCTATCTTTTCCCCTTTATCCTCTATGGGAAACAACATATGTGTCCTTCCATTCCTTTCTAGGGTATAGGTATTCTTTCTTCCATCATGAATAACCTTTCGGTCATACTTCCACGACCTCCCCAATAAAATATGACAGACATTCATAGGAATTACATCACACAATATTTCATCTTTGTAACCTCCTATTTTAAATTCAAATCGACATTGTTGACTTACCATGACTTGATTTCCTTTCTGCAACCACGATACCTTGTATGGCTTTGGATGTGCAGTTGTCTTCAACTCCAGATTTTCCACCATCTCTGTGGATACCAGATTGTCAGGGCTTCCGCTGTCTATGATCACCTTGCAAACTCTATCTTTTGTCTTGCAAGCAGTTCTGAACAAGATTGTTCGCTGAACTGGTTCCTCTGATTCCTTCTATGGTTTAAGAAGAATCTTCCTCATCATGAGGTTTCTTCCTCCTTTTGCTGCTTCTATTTCTACATGCTTCTGTGCTTCGGCAACGTGTGCTTCTCCGCCTTCTCTTTTTCTGTCAGGACATTCCCAATATTTATGTCCTTCTTTTCCACAGGTATAGCATTTAACTATGCCTCCTCTGGATCTTACTCTTCCTCTACCTCTGGGAAAAGAACCTCTTCTGCCATGTTGTCCTTCTTTGGAACTTCCACCCTTCTCATAGTGACTATGTTTTTTTTCATCTTTAGGCTTCGACTTCTGGAACTTCTCTCTGCTGGTTCCCTTGCCTCTGCTTGAATTTCCGCCTTTGCTTCATTGGCTTTGCCTCTTGGCCAAATTTTCCTCATCTTTCAAGGCTGCTTGATAGGCATCCTCGACTTTACTAACAGACATCATGCTGATTTCATCTTGAATTTCATATCTTATCCCATTGATATATCTGGTTGTCTTCTCACCTTCGTTCTCTTTCTGTCCAGCCCTGATGTTTAGTCGATAAAAATCTTCAGTGTACTCCTTCACTGATAAACCTCTCTGTTTCAGGTTCTGCAATCTTCTGTAAAGATTGATTTGGTAATCCTTCGAGATAAATTTGGCTTTCAACTTAGCTACCATGCTATCCCAATTTTTATTTTTTTGCTTACCATTTCTCCTGCATTCGACTTGTAGTTCATCCCACCATAACGCTGCATGGCCTTTCAGTCTTGTCACTGCATACTTCACCATCTTGTCTTCTTCGATATCTTCGTAATCGAAATATTTGTCAATGGCGCATACCCAATCTAACAATTCTTCAACTACCAAATTTCCCTCGTACATAGGTACCTCTATCCTTGCTCTCGCTCCTATCTTTGAAACAACTTTTATCAAGCGATCTTGTGCAACATCCTTTGCATCATGTGCTTCGCCTTCTACTTCTTCTTCACTCTCAGCTTCACTGATATCACCAGTGTCTGGTGCTCTTCTCTGTGGTGTCTCTATGGCATCCAACCTCATTAAGAGTCACCTCATTTCTTCTTCCATTTCTGCATTCGCTCTGCGTCTTCTGGGCGGCATGATTGTACTACGTCACCTACAACAAAAAATGAATTTTTTTTAGATACCACAAAGGATACCAGCTTTCCTCCTTTCTCCTTTTGTCTTCTATCTGCAAACAAATTTAAATTAGTCTCTGATACCACCTGATGTATCCCCCCTACCTTGTAGGGTCTGCTGACCTCCCGGTCTCTGGATCGTTCTCCCCCCTTGAGCTGGCGCAACTCCTTGGTCTCTCCTGGAACCTCAATTAAACGAATCCACAGGCCCCTCTTTTGAACCCCCCCTGCGCAAACAACACAAGGCGCAAGCTTCCCTTTTGCGTGACCACCGGCGGTGACCACCAGCCTTATCCAAAGGTGCTTCCCATTTCGGTAGTTCGGGACTCTTACGAGCAAACCACGCCAGACTCTCCACCCCTCGAATCTTGAAAGGATCTAACGGGCCTTGGCTCCCTCCTTATCTCTGGTGTGTGGCCCTTCCTTCATACGACCATGGTGCTACAACCTGGTCCACAACCAAATTTAGTTTCGCGATTTCGCGAGTTGAGACTTCACATCTCACGACTCCTCTTTCCCTCTGTTCTCGGATCCCGAAATGTCGATCCACGAACTAGCACCTCCCTTCGCCTCTTACCGTACGACTCCTCTCCTGTGACCTAGGGCCAATCCATGAGGTGTTTTGGGACTTCGCGACTCACGAAGTCAAAGACTTCTACTCTCAGATCTCCTGGGTGCCAAAACCCCAAAGTTCGTCCTGGGTGCTCAATGGTCTAGATCTTCCCCTTGATCAACGATACTGATCAAGTCGCGGTCTCCCCTTTCGCGATTTTGGTCTGAGGGTCGAAGCACTCTCTCCTACATTCTCTCGGTCCACGAAATGATGAAATTTTCCTTTGGCCACGAAGGGTTAAGGTTCACGCTACTTCCATAGATCTGACGACTGTCGGTCCTCTGCGCTAGATCTGATGGTCTGCGGTGTTCTTCCTCCCGAGTTTTCCCGTCTCTCAGACTTAGAAATTTTTCTAAGTGTCGAAGGTTTCAGCCTTCAGTGCTTCTCTATTGAAGATCTGTACACAAAAGCACTATGATTTCCGAGCTTCGTCCATTTGAAGGTTCAAAATCCTATGCACACCTTGCATTCGAAGATCTTGAATAACTCAGATTCGAGGGATTTTCTTGAAAATAAAATACCTTACACCCACCTGGCGTTCTCTTAGGTTGTTCCTTCGAAACTTGCCCGCTTCTAGCCTCTGTGCAGTCATTGCACTTGGATTCTCAAGTTTCCTTTGTTTTCTATGAACCTCCCTCTCTGAATCATTCCGAGACTCAGTCAACGCACACCTTGCATACAAGGTTCAGACTCAGTCAATGCACACCTTGATTTGTAGTTTTATATATACATGTTATAAAAGTTTCCTTATTGTAAATAACAATTAAGTTAATTTTGAAACTTCTCACAATCCATGATCTTCGTAAGGACAAAAAGTATTGTTTTAAAAAAGTCATAACTATAATGACAACCTTCCTTTTACAACCTATTTTTCCACCAATGTGACTATGACAAATTTGGGTTGGAGGAATTGAAATTGTTTGGTATTTCTTTGCATTCAAACAGAATCCTTTGCAACTTAAGAAAACTTGCAGCTAGACAAAGTATTATTGCAGGGAGCCATATCTTGATAGACTGATTTGAATTTCACAGCTATAAGAGTATTATTGTAGATATCTTTTCACTTTACAATCAACATTTCCACCTTTGAAACTGTGATAGCTAAAGCTCATCACTTGAGAGGGCCAAATTCACCATACAATCTAAGTTCCAACCAAGGAGAGTGTGGTAATTGAATTGCAGGGATCTAGCACTTCTTGAATGCTTTGATTTGTTTGTAGATGCATACATATTATTTCAAGTTCATAGTCAAGATGAGTTTTGCTACAAAGATGTTTTCACTCCATTGAAACAATTTCCATTTGTGACCTGAGTATCCACCATTGAGGTTGTGAACATTTGAAGAGTTGGTTTTGTTTCTTTTGAAAGTTAGTTTAGAAAAGTGTTTGGTATCATTGTGTGAAATTATTCTTGATAGATTTCGGGTTGATTTTAAGACTAGTACCCTCACATACAGTGATTGTTCCTCATAAGATTACCAACCATGTATTGATACTTTAATGTCCCGATCTTTAACAATTAGTGAGATGACATTTTTGGTGTTGTTTCTAGGGAGGCACTAAAAGGAATTAGTTTTGGAATCCTTTAGTTATTCACACATTTAATACTAGGAGTGAAGAAGGTAAGATGAGAGGTACGAACTTGCGCAACCACTTTTGTGATTCTTCACAAGAAATAGTCATGTGTAATTTGCATGAATAGACCTAGAGGTTTGTTAAGACAAAAAATAAAGTTGTTTCAGGAACTAAAAAAAAAATCCCCATAAAACCACTTACTAAATCATCACAATTGTCTACTAAGCCATATACTAAACCACCTATTTCATCATCTTAACAAACATCCACTAAGTCATTTATCAAACCATCCATCAAACCATCCTTAAAACCCCTCGTTATTATCTTACCTGCAACTACTAAGAAAGATACAAGCAAAAGGATTGTTACAGAAAGCACAAAACAAACACAAACAAAAGATACTCTTGAGCAATTTGAATATCCAGAAGAAACACTAGAAGGTTGGAGTAAACAATTTTGGATATTTTGGGAAAGCAAGATGGAAGATGTTGAATCTCATGTAGAAGGAGGTGGTCCAATAAGAATCTCAGATGGAAGAATATTAGGAGGCGAAGATGAAATAATACTACAAACCTTGGAACAAAGAAGAGCAAGAGAAGAAAGAGAACGATGAAGAAGGGGAAATGAGGAAGAAAGACAAAGAATAGAAAGAATCCCAGAAGGAGAATGGGAATGAGAAAGAGGTCCAAATGACGACATCAATAGAACATGTGAATAAGAAGAAGAATAAGTTACATTTAGATTCTGTATCTTAGATCTACCTAAAGAATTCGGAAATGAATTAAAAATGAAAAACATTCCTCCTATTCTTCCTAACTTTCATGGTATGGTTTCTGAGTACCCTGATGCTTTTTTATTTGAATTTGATATATTATGTCGTAGTTATGGATATATAGATGATGCTCATAAACTTCGTTTGTTTCCTGCCACTCTGAAGAACACTGCTCTAAAATGGTTTATGGGGCTAGGAGAAAATTCGATTGAGCATTGGGATAATATGAGGAAGATTTTCCTTAAAAAGTATCAAGATTACTACATACCAAGTGATTCTAAGGAAGATATCTTCAAGATGGCTCAACAGTGGCTCAACATGAAGATAAAAACCTAGAGGACTACCTTGAAATATTTTTGTACAACTTGCACAAATTGAAACATAACTCTTTAAATTTGGATGTTATTCGTATAATATTTCTAAAAGGAATTCGTGATGAATACATTAATATCCTTAATCTCATGGGTTCAAGTGATATATCATCCTTACCATTTGCACAAATTGTTGAATTATGTAGGAAATATTCTAGGGGAAATGCCAAGGTTACAAAATGACAAAGGGATGCTCTTTCCAAAGTCACCAAATCAACCATGGGGCCATGGGGAGTATTACTAGGGCAGAACTTAGCAATTTGTTGGAGAATTTTAAAACTGATATTTTGAGTACATTAGGATTTTAGATTGATACATTGAAGGATAAGAAGAAACAAGAAGAGAAAAATGAATCTTTAACATTTTTTTGCCATCTATGTAAGA
Source organism: Picea sitchensis (assembly GCA_010110895.2). Lineage (NCBI taxonomy): Eukaryota > Viridiplantae > Streptophyta > Pinopsida > Pinales > Pinaceae > Picea > Picea sitchensis. Next base: position 138,293 of record SNQJ01S0003333.1, read on the forward strand.
AAAAACATCCACCTAGAGAATTCCCACTAGATGATATTCAAGTTTTTGGTATTTTTGCAGAGAACCATTCAACAAAATATTGTCCATTATTTTTAGGACTCAAATCAATTTGCAAAAGTGAAAGCACAGTAACAAAATCTCTTTATTATGTTGCACTGAAAATACCATGGCAACCACGCACATCAAGTATGCCTCAAGACCCTACTCAACAATTTTCTTCATATTCCAATCCAAATTATGTACAAAGCACATGGAATACCCCTTTTCCTTGACAGACATGGCCTCCTCAACAAACTCAACACCAACCTTTTCAACAAGGTTGGAAATAATCTGCTTATGGAAACCAATGTCCCTACAATCCTCAAACATCATATCAGCCATATCAACAATCTTATTTTCATTAACAAACTTTCCCATTTCAACAACAATCTTATCCTTTCCAACAACAACTATACTTGCAACAACAACATATTCCATCCACCTAATATCCACAACAACCATATTCCATACCTTCTCCACCAAAAATCACTCAACCATGACAGCTCCAACTACCATCTAACCAACCACCTCCCAGACTTAATCAACTGCCATCACATCCCATAGCTAATCATAATAATAGAGTGGAAAGACATGCTTATAATGTTGAAGAAGGAACACTGCATACTTATGGAATTGTTTCTGTCCAGGATATCCACTTGAGGTTTGGTAAAACACTCCATAAATAACCCCTTGTGGTTGTAGAAGAAAAAGAATAAGAACAAGAAAAATAAATTCCTAATAAACCTGACACTATTGCACACAAGTCAGTATAAATTCAGAAGGAACAATCACAATTCACCAAAATACCTCATTTTCCAAAGAGGTTAAGTTTGGAAAAATATATAACTCTTTCTGATCACGGTTTCTTAAATGAACTAAAGAACATTTGTGTTAATATTCCCTTATTGGAGGCTATAAATAACATACCCATCTATACAAAAAAAATTAGGGAACTATGCCTTAAGAAATCAGGGAGAAATAAGAAAGATCCAACAACAGTGCAATTTGTTGGAAAACTAGCTAGCCTAATGTCGACAAATGTCACAATAAATAAATATGTTGATCTAGGGGTACCAATAGTTACCATATTAATCGACAATATTTCTATTCCAAACACCTTGATTGACTTAGGTTCAACTATTAATGTGATGATCATGGAAACAATGCAAAAACTGAATATATGTAATCTTCGACCTAAACCTACAATATTGGAAATGACAGATAGATCTCAGGTAAAAATAGAGGGTGTAGTAGACAATGCCATTGTATCCTTGGATTCACGGGAATATCTTGCAAACTTTGTAGTTCTTCAACCAAAATCTAATTTAGGTGGACACCCTCTTATACTTGGAAGGCCCTGGTTAACAAAAAATGATGCTCTTATTAGTTGTAGATTAGGAAATATGATTATTTAAAGAGGGAATGAAATCAAGCGAGTAACTCTTTATCCACATGTTAGATCTATTACTAAACTGGAAAAAATGTCATGGTTTGAAGAAACCGACTCTGGGGAATAAACAATTCATTCTTTTTGCAGTATTAATCAAGCCATAAATTTAAGAGAAGAGAATGATGAGAATGTACTTAATCACCTTATTTCCAATCTAGATGTCATAGAGAAACTTGAATCTTTACAAAAAATCTCCACTAATAATCTTTTGGAGCAAAGTTTTCAGGAAAATTGTACAATAGAATCTTTACAATCTTCATTTGAAACTATATTTATTGTAAACACAATATCAGATTCACAAAGTAAAACCATTGAAATTTTTCTGGGGAAATGCTTGAACATCAATTCTAATTTGGAAAAGTCTAAAGAGGAAAGGATAATTCAATTATTGCATAAATTCTCTAAGGCATTCTCTTGGGATTACACAGATATGCAAGGCATTCACCCAGATACTTGCACACATCATATCTGCATAGAAGAAAATGTCAAACCAGTCAGACAACCACAAAAAAATGAATCCTATGCTAAAACAGATAGTAAAAGAAGAACTTCAGAAAATGTTGAAAGTAGACTTTATCTATCCTATCTCAGATAGCCAATGGGTTTCCCCCTTGGTTGTAGTGCCCAAAAAGAATGAAAAATGACGAATATATGTGGACTATCGAGAACTAAAAAAGGAAACTTTGAAATATTACTTTCCTCCGCCCTTCATTGACCAAGTCCTGGACACATTGGTAGGAAATAAGTACTTTTCTTTCCTCGATGGGTTTAGTGGCTATAATTAGATCAAAGTATCCTTGGAGGACCAGGATAAGGCAACATTCACATGTATCTGGGAGAGATATGCATATAAATTCCTACCCTTTGGGTTATGTAATGCACCAACTACCTTTCAAAGGCAAGTCTTGGCCATTTTTTCTGATTTAATACATGAATGTGTAGACGTGTACATTGATGACTTTTCAGTGTATGGAGATGATTTTGAAGATGCTTTAATAATATGGAAAAAGTTCTAATAATATGCATGGAAACAAATCTAACGTTTAGTGATACAAAATGTTTTATGATGCAAAATGAAGGAATTGTACTTGGACATCATGTGTCTCCTACGTGAATTAAGGTACATCCGGTAAAGATAGAGATCATTCTCAAATTGTCAATTCCATCAAATCAAAGAGATGTTAGAAGTTTTGTAGGCTATGTAGGCTATTATCGTAGATGTTGGATATCTGTTACATTCTATGCACGACTAGAACGCGTGTCTACATTGCACCAGGCGCACAAGGGGGTAAGAGGGGGGGCAGAGCCCCCAATTTTTTTCCTCGATTTTCGTGTCCATTTTTTGGGTGGTCCTCGGTTTTCGTGTCCATTTTTGGGAGGTTTTTCGGCACATAGTTTTTCGCCGATGGTTTTCTATTTTCGGTTAAGGAATCAGGGTTGTTGACTAATCCATGTCATTGGATTAGGGTTTTGGATGCCGCTGGCTCCTATATGTGTATTGTTTTGTAAAAAATGTATGAGGTGAATGAATATAGAATATGTTGGTTTTCTCGTTTTGGGTTTCCAGGGGAAAAATCTCTATGTAATGTGTGCATTTTCCATTTTATCTTTTCTGTTCTTTTATTGAAAATCTGTTTGCAGTAAAGAATTGTACAAGGTTAAAATCTATAGTAGATTCATATAAAATTTTAGTAAAATAGCCCCGCCTTTGTTTAAATTACTTGTGAAAGATGCATAATTTCACTGGGATACTAACTGCCAATCTGCTTTCCAAACTCCAAAAGAAAATATTTTATCGGCACCAATATTGAAGGGACTAGACTGAAGCTTACCATTTCACATATCCATAGATGCATCTGATACAACAGTGGGAGTAGTACTTGGTCAAAAGGGAAACCTTATAACCTATGTTATCTTCTTTATCAACAAAAAATTAACTCCATCTGAGCTCAATTATATTGTTACTGAAAAGGAAATGTTGGCAATTGCCCATGTTGTAAATAAAATCCGACATTAAATTACTGGATACAAAGTCTTTTGCACACATATCATTCTGCCATTAGATACCTAATGAATAAAATTGTTACAAATGGTGGAATAACAAGATGGTTTTTATTATTGTAGGAGTTCAATATTACTGTCATAGATCGACCTGGAAAGGATAATCATGTGGCAGACTTTGTTTCATGCCTTAATAACCTCGATGAGAGTGTTCGAGTAGCAGATTCATTTTCGGATGGAAATTTATTTTCTATATCTATTAATTCCCCATGGTTTGCATATGTAGCTAATTATTTAACCACAGGGAAATTACCAAAACAATTTTCACCACAAGAGAAAAAGAAGGTTATAAAACAAAGTGCTAGATATTCCTGGATCAAGGGAGATCTTTTCTATACCGATGTTGATTTGATAATACATAGATGTGTTAGGGAAGATGAGTTATTTGATATTTTAAAAGAAAGTAATGATGAACTGTGTCATGGGCATTTTGCAGATAAACAAACAACTTATAAAGTCCTTCGTCTCAGATACTATTGGCCAACTCTGTTTAGAGATGCCAAAAACTATGTGAGAAGTTGTGATAGTTGTCAATGAATGGGACAACCAACAATAGCTAATGAGATGCCCCTCCAGCCCCAAGTTCTCATTGAACCATTCAAGAAATGAGATCTGGACTTTGTAGGACCTATTAATCATATGCCACATGGAAAGATATACATCTTGTTATGTACTCATTATGTTACCAAGTGGGTCGAGGCAAAATATTTGACAAGGGAAACTGAGCAAGTTGTGGTTGATTTCTTGTTTCAAGAAATATTTGTCAGATTTAGGGTTCCAAGAGAAATAGTTACAGACCAAGGAGCATAGTTCACTTCAATACTTGTAAGGAAAATCATTAAGAAATACAAAATCAAGCATCGAAAATTCTCCCCTTACCATCCACAGGCTAATGGACAAGTGGAATCCACAAATAAAGTTTCAGAAGCAATCATGACCAAGAAAGTTTGAATTCATCGGAAGAATTGGGAAGAGAAGCTTCCTTAATATTTAGAGGCCTACAAGACAACATGGAAGAACACCACTGACTTCACTCCCTATGAACTAGTGTATGGTAAGAAAGTCCTCTTTCCCATTGAATTTCAAATACAAACTTTCAGAATGGTAGCATAATTAGGAATGTATTTGACTGAGGCTCAAAAGAAAAAGGTTGAGAAACTGGATGAGTTAGATGAAATCATACAATATTCCTTACACCAAACAACTTTAATTCAACAAGCAAGGACAATTTGGCATGATAAGTTTATCAAGAAAAAAACAATTTACAGTTGGTGACTAGGCCTTTCTATTTGATTCTAGGTTTAAGGATTTCAAGGGAAAGTTTAGTACTCACTGGATAGGTCCTTATGAGATCCATGAAGTTTTTTACTATGGGTTTGTAAGTATAAGGAAAATTGATGAAGACAAAGTTTCATTTGTGGTCAAAGTGTTGGAATTACTAAGACAACTGAGAGGGGGGGGGTGAATCAGTTGTAATTGAGCTTAAACAATTTAAAGTCTATTAAAATATTATTTATCTTTATTCAAGTTATCATCAACAGTATACAACATATGGACAGTAAAAGGAATTAAAGAGCATCAGTCACATGAGTTATACCAGGAGACTGATTTTCAGGGGAAACCCATGAGGGAGAAAACCTCTTCTTCTTAGCCGAGAATGATAAATGGAGTCTTTCAGTTGCAACATCATCTCTGATTGAGCACCAACTCAATGTGAAATTTGCTACCTCGTTTTACAAGCTGCAACTTGTTTGAGAGCACCAATTCTCGGTTTCTAGCACCCACTAGAAGGAAGCACCAACTCCACAGTTTCTCTAGCACCCACTAGAAGGAAGCACCAACTCCCCTATATGTTCCAGCACCAACTAGATGAGAGCACCAACTTCCATTCACACAACAACTACTTCATAATGAGAGAACAGAGTTCTCCTACCTTGCACCACCCTTCCGCCCTAGTTTCTCTGGCTGCGACTGGATGGAAGATACAACTCCATGTTCTTGAAGAACCCACTTGAACCTCGGAGGAAATAGTCCTCAGGCATCAACCTCTGAAATGAGAATGAATACACACGCAATTTCTGAGATAAATCAATTCTTACCAATCTTCCTCTGTGTTTGATCTTCAACAAAACATGCAATTCTTCTCTTCCTCTATCGTCAGCGGGTCTTCTCTACATCAACCTACGTCGTGCATACGTTTCAACTTTCTCCATTGATTACGCTCTGGTTTCATCTCACTCTGCACACTTGATCACTTTCCTCCTGCGCATCCTCTACTTTTCTCTTTCTTACGAACACCATTTCTTTATGTCCGGAATAGCTCAACCTCATCTGGGTCTATCTCATTTTTCTTTTATACACCGTCCCGGCAGTTCCGCCATGTCCCTCGGTAAAACAAGGACACTGTCCTAGCAACTAAACTTACGCTAACACATTTACAATCATGAGTATGTTTCACTTAGCATATTCGTAACAGAGGAATTAATCTGCAAGAAGGAACTGTAACCCTTCGATCACATTCAACTTTATCCGCACCGTTGGATGGCATTTATTATTCTTTCCTTTTTAAATCAGGGTTTGGTGTTTGGCATTCACGTACTCCCAAGTGTCTCGACACTTCGTATCGCGATCTCGAAACTCGAAATGGAGCTTATCACGGGTTGACTCCTTCTCTTCCAGTGACCAAGAGTACGTGACCACAACCTTATGCATAAAGCTTTTAAGCGATTCGCATATCGAAAATTTGTAATTCAAGTTGCATTGTTTCTTTTTGTCTCTCCATATTGCGATTAGCGAAACTTTCAGACATGGGTGAACCAACCAGTCCAGATATGATCTTGTTTTCAACGACTCTGATTGAATCGATATCGCCATATCGCAATCGGAAGTCTTGTTGCATTTGTTTCTTTTCCTTTTTTAAATCGCAATTCGTGAGAAACTCTGACATGAGCTATGATCAACGGTCTAGGTATGATCTTGACTCAACGTCTACGATTGAGTCGCGATATATAAACATATCGCGAAATCGAGATACTTGTTTCATTTGTTTCTTTTCCTTTTTGAAATCGCGATTCACGAAAATCCGACACCGGTGTGATCAATGGTTCGGGTATGACCTTGACTCAAATACGATTGAATTGTGATATTGCATATCGCGAAATCGAGATGCTTGTTGCATTTGTTTTCTTTTCCTTTTGAATCCGTGATCCATGAAACTCCGACAAGGAGTTGGATCAACCCGGTCGGATATGGTCTTAACTCAGCGAATTGCGATTAAAATGAAATTTCGCATATCGCGAATCGGAGTTCCTGTGGATGATATTACATAACTTATTCAACTCTCGATCCCTGAAACTCAGACAAAGAAATTTGGAATCAGCGTTCCCGATTCATTCTTGATTCAATGGCTACGGAATTGAATTGCGATCTTGTTTAATATTTTCCAACAAGCGTTCGTTGTCTGTTTAATATTTTCCAACAAGCATTTGTTGAATACGTTCAATATTACCAACAATAATATCCCCTTTGGCATTGATAGCCTTCAAGCACCATATGCCTTTTGGACTCAACTCTGCTCCCGAAAAATATAAGCATTCGAACTCGACTCTTCTCCCGAAAACTATCCTTTCTCCCCTTTGACATCAATGTCAAGAAAAACATGCTCCCGATCTTGTTGCAAAAGCATACTCCCCATGTCATCTATAAACATCTAGGAAATACACTAGATATTCAATAAATACTCCCCATGACCATGAGCAGGTTAGACACAAGAAATTATAACCCCAACTTTTGACAAAGATATCAAAAAGGGGTTGTTGCTAATTGTTTAATAAAGATATCAACAATTTGTTCTATAGATGGGATATAATTTAGTTGAACAATTCTATTTGAAACTTGTTCTCTAAGAAAATGGTACTTTATTGAATATTCTTAGTCTTGGAATGAAAACGATTCTTGAGGGCCACTTATGGCAAGTGTTGTGCAATGAATTGGAATAGGTCGATTAGTAAGTTACGCTTGAACTCTTGCAGAGTTTGTATCATCCATAACATTTGTGTGCAGCAAGTAGAAGAAGCAATGTATTACGCCTCGTAGTGGATAATGAAATGGATCCTTTTCTTTTACTAAGCCATGCAACTAATGAGTCACCCGGAAAAATGCTCCCTCGGGTGCTTTTTCTCTCATCAACTTATGGTGCTTGGTCGCATCAAATAAGCAATTAGCTGGTAATTCTGATTTCTAGGGTACCAGTCCATATGTCATTGTTCCCTTCGGTATTTGAATATTCTTTTGGCCCGACTACCAAATGACTTTGTTTGGACGATGAAATGACCCTACCATTCCAACGGCTTACGTTATATCGAGGGCGGGAATCTTTGTGATATGCACATTACCCTATCATTGAGAAATATGTCCTTTGATCAACATCGGGTGGATATCATCTTTGCTCGGCTTGCAACCAACCATAGGTGTTATTTGTAGGAATCTTCAATCTAAAATTTCTTCAACATCTCTTTCAAATATTTTTCTTGAAAATAAAAATTCTACTTGAGATTTGTTTCTTGTAAGCCAAGAAAGTATGATCGTTCTCCTATCATGGACATTTCAAATTACATTTTAAGAATTAGCAAACCTTGGATAGATGATTCATTAGTACAACCAAAATAATATCACATCTACATAAACCAAAACAACTAGTAAAAGCTTATCGCCTTAGGACTTAATGTAAAGGAGTTCGCATCCAGCAATACCTTTCTTGAACCCTTTTTCTTGAAGAAATTTGTCGAGTCTATAATACCAAGCTCGTGGTGCTTGTTTTTTAGTCCATATAAGGCATTCTTCAACTTCTGAGGACATAAGTAGGATTATTTGTCAATGAGAAACCTTAGTTTCTCTATATACTTCTTCCTCTAGATCTCCATTAAGAAATGTTGACTTAACATCATCTGATAAACTTTAAAGTTACTATGAAATGAATAAGAAAGAAACATTATGATAATTCCAATCTTACCCTTGGTGAAAAAGTTTCATCAAACTCGGCCTTCAACTTGTGCATATCCTTTCTAGACCAATCGGATTTATTTCCACAACAACTTGTCCTTTTTCATTCATTTTATTCTTGAAGACCATTTTGGAACCTATTACATTCTTATCTTGGTCTAGGGACAAGCTCCCAAGTATTGTTCTTCTCAATTTGATCAAGCTCTTCATTCGTGCTCTAATCCAATTATATTTCTGGCTAGCTTCCTCAAAATTTTAGGTTAGGTCAAAGATAAAAGGCAACAAAGTTGATTACGAATCTTTAATCAATTTCCTCCTTGTTTGCACTCCTTCATTTATATCCCCAATTATCGATTTTCAGGATGATTCTTCACGATAATCTGAGGAGGTGATTTTGCTTCTTCTTATTTGTGTCGGTTTGAATATTCATATCTTCATCAGTCCATATTCTTTCTTTGACGATCCTTGGACCTATTCATCTTCATCTTTATTTGTATATTCAACAGCAGTTCGATTGCTTCTTACATTTAAATGGGATTTCTTCATCAACTTTTGTCTATACGGATCAACTAGTTTTTCTTGATCTCTTGTGTAGCATCACATGCCTTTACTATTTGTGTATAACCAAGAATATGCATTCATCAACCAGGTCATCATATTTGCCAGTATTTTGATCATTATTCTTGATATAGCACTTACTCTCGAAAACATTAAAATGCTTGATTGAAACAGATCTTCCAAACCAAAGTTCATAAGGAGTTTTGTCGTTGTGTGGCCTGAGGTGAGATTTTTTTAAGGATATGAACAGCTGTATATATTGTTTCCACCTAATATGTCTGAGGTATATTCTTTCATTCATCATTGATCTTTCCATTTTAACGTGTGACACAATTGCGCCTCCTCAACAACTGTTTTCAGCGTGGGTCCTTGGAATTGTATACTCTTTTGATCCATGTTATCACATAACTCTTTGAAGTTCCTAGAACTAAACTCTCCTCCTCTATCGGACCTTATTTCCTTTAACCCTTTTTTCTGTTTGATTCTCATTCAGAGCAAACAATTTTGATTTTTTCAAATGCTTCAGTTTTTCTTTCAAAAAGGCAACCTAAGTTAGTCTAGAATAGTCATCAATAATCAACATAAAGTAATTTTCTTTCCGCAATACCTTCCTTGATGGTCCATAGATCCATATGTACTAACTAGAAAGGTTTTTCTGTTGAAGGAAAGTTTTCGATTTGAATTGAGTGCAAGCAAGCTTTCCCTCGGCAGGCTTCTGAGGCAGTCATCTGGCTTTGATATCTTAGGAAGATCTTTTACTGCCCATTGTTTTGAGTTTGATTGTAATGATCAAAATTTAGGTGACAAGTCTCTAATACCACAACCAACTTTCATCATATTTAGCAAGTTGCATTCTTCTTCTTCTTCTTCTTATTTTAAAGCATAGACATTGTTTCGTTCTTATACCTTTTGCAACTAACTTTTGAATCCTGATTTGATTCTCTGATCTTTAAGTAAAGACAACTTCACACCCTGGGTCACAGACTTGACTGACACTAAGTGAATTATGTGTTTCAAATTTTCTACAAGCAACACATCTTGAGCTTTTTCTTTCCATTACTCAAAACTTACAATTCCTTTACCTTTTACCTTTCTGGTGCATCATTTCCAAAGTTACATTCCACGATTTTCTACTATCATAGAGTTAGAAACTTGCCTTTGTCTCCAGGTCATGTGTTTGGAGCATCCCTTTGTCAATATACCAAGAATTATTTTCCTTTGAGCTGATAGCACTGAGATCCACATGTCATCTGCTTTCTTTTCATACTTTGACTTTTTCAGCGGTGGGAATCAAATCTGGATCTCATTATTTCCTTAAGCGACAGGTTGCAGCTTTATGACCATAATTATGATAGTTATAACATTCACGGTTCACGAATAATAGATCATAATGATTGTTATGTTCATAACGATTGTTATGCTTATAGTTGTTGTTGTGTTTCACCAGTGTCCTTCTTCCAGTCATCATAGATTATGAATCATGTGATTGTTGCTTACTTTTCTCAATCTTTGTTGTGGATGATAGTTGTTCATTGAATATCTTGATTGTTCATATCTAAATCTTAAGGCAGTTTATAGCTTTGTGACTAAAATTAGAGCAGAGAAAACAATAACCATAGAAAAATCTTTGTACCTTGAAAAATCATCTTCTTTGAAGTCTCGACTTGTCCATCCAATAATCTTTAGGTCTACACAAATTCAGTTAAGGGCTTTTTCTTTCATTTCTTCTTGATGGCTAATTTTCCTTCTTTGTTTCTGCAAGGTGACTGTTGTCAATGTTTGGAGATTTGACAAAGCTTGATAGATTCTATTCGTATGGATGATCACTACTTGATCCTTCTTCATATCAATCCAGCTTTCAACTTTGAATTTCTTTGCTGATTTAAGATGGAGTTAATTCTTCTAGAGGCTTTAATACTTGGCAGATTTTGATGATACAATCCTTTAAATTTATCCATTTCTTTTCTAGTTTTACTATCTCTCTTCTTCTGGAGCTTCACACCTGACTTTCTTTTCTGACAATTGTTGTTTTAGTATATCTTCTATTTTCTTTGCCTCTTCTAATTCCACTTTCCAGCCAGAGCAAATTTTTCATCAGGTTTTTTTTTTTTTTTTTTTTTTTTTTTTTTTTTTGTTTTTTCTTTCTGTTCTTAGCTCTGAGTCTATCAATTTCTTCCAGTGCACTGATCAGTTCTCCTTCCAAATCAACCACAACTTCTTCATCATTATCATCACTGCCCTGTGCTTTTTAATATCATAATCTCTTTGTCCATAAGCGTAAAGTCATTTGCCTTATCTTCACATGATGAATCACTATCGGTTTGTGTCTTCTAAGGAATTGTCATTATTTGCCAGTAAACTTTTTCTTCTTATTATATTTCTTTATTTGTACTTCTTTTCATCATTAGAGTTCTGATCCTTTTTCTGATGGGGACACTTAGATGCAAAATGACCCTATCTTTCCACAGACCAAAGAATTTGAAGGGCAACTTCCCCTTGATATTTTCCTGATCCTTTCTTTAACCTTCTCACAAAATTGCCTCAATATCATCAAATTTTGGATCAGTATTCTTGTCTGCTTTAAAGAGCTTCTCTAGTACTGGATTTATCTTTGTTAATTCTCATTTCATATGCAGTTAGAGTTCCTAGAGTTGATCAATGGACAGAGTCTTAAGATCATTTAATTCTTCTATTGCAGAGACTTTTTGGATTAAATTTATCAGACAGAGATCTTAAAATCTTCTGAACTAAGTAGGTCATCAAACTTCTCACCAAGACCCTTCATGGCATTGACAAGTTCTTAACTCTTAAAAATACTTGCTAATTGTTTCATCTTCGACCATCTTTAATAGTTGTTGAAATTTCAATCTATATGTTTGAAGTTTGGCATCTTTACTCTCATTTTCCTTCATAACTGCTAATAAGTTTATCCACATTGCTTTGGCGGTATCAAGATGCATCACCTTCACAAACTCGGCTTCAACAAGTCCATTCAAGATGGCATTCATCTCCCTGCTTATTAAAACTAAACTCTAACTATCATCCTTGGTGGCTAGCATAACGGAGGCTTTGTATATCCAGTCTCTACTACATCCCAAACATCAGCACTTAAGGCCATTAAGTATGTTCTCATTCTAATCTTCAAAAAGGAAAAATTTGTTCCATCAAACAGAGGGGATTAGAGGCTGAAGTCCCTTCGTGACTTGTCATGTTTAAACACAGATCTACCTTTGAATAAAGAGACCCGCTCTGATACCAATTGTTGGAATTACTAAGACAACTGAGAGAGGGGTGAATCAGTTGTAATTGAGCTTAAACAATTTTAAGTCTATTAAAATATTATTTATCTTTATTCAAGTTATCATCAACAGTATACAACATATGGACAGTAAAGTAAAGAACATCAGTCACATAAGTTATACACAGAGACATATTTTCACGAGGAAACTCATAAAGGGAAAACCTCTTCTTCTTCGGAAATGATATGCAGTCTTTTCAGTTATGTGCATCATCTACAATTGAGCACCAACTCAATGTGAGGCTGCTACCTCTGTTTTTGCAAGCTGCAAACTGTTTGAGAACCAACTCTGGTTTCTCTAGCACCCACTGAAGGCTACCAGCTCCTGGTTTCTCTAGCACCCACTAGAAGGAAGCACCAACTCCCTATATGTTCCAGCACCAACTGGATGGAAGCACCAGCTTCCAGTTACACAATTAACCTGTATAACTAGAACAAGAGTTCTCCCTTGCCACCCTGCCACCCTGGTTTCTCTGGCTGCAACCAGATGGAAGCCCCAACTTCTGTGTTCAAGCACCCATGAACCTCTGAGGATAACAGTCCTCCCGAGCACCTCAACCTCCCTAAAATATTAAAGAATGAATACACAGATAACTTCTTTACAGATAAATCAATTCTTACCAATCTTTCTCTGTATCTGATCTTCAACAAAATGTTCTGCAATTCTTCTCTTCCGCTGTCTGTTCAGAAGGTCTGCTCTACATCCAACCTTTTCTGTCATTCTGCTTTGTTTCAACTTGCTCTGTGATTCTGCTCTGCGTTTCATCACTCTGCACATGATCACTTTCCTCCTGCGCATCCTCTACTTTTCTCTTTCTTACTGTTTCATTCCTTTTCTGTCCAGAACAACCAACCTCCCGAGCACCTCCCAACCTCCCTAAAATATTAAAGAATGAATACACAGACAACTACACAGATAAATCAATTCTTACCAATCTTTCTCTGTATCTGATCTTCAACAAAATGTTCTGCAATTCTTCTCTTCCGCTGTCTGTTCAGAAGGTCTGCTCTACATCAACCTTTTCTGTCATTCTGCTTTGTTTCAACTTGCTCTGTGATTCTGCTCTGCGTTTCATCTCACTCTGCACACATGATCACTTTCCTCCTGCGCATCCTCTACTTTTCTCTTTCTTACTGTTTCATTCCTTTTCTGTCCAGAACAACCAACCTCATACAGTCGGTCTCATTTTCTTTTATACACACCTCCTCGATGGTTCCACTTCGCCTTCCCTCAGCCAAAACAAGGACACTTGTCCTAGCAACTGAACCGCTAACTAATTCACAATCATGATTCCATTTCACTTAAGATATTTGTAACTGAGGAGTTAATCTGTGAGAGAGAACAATAACCCTTCGATCACATTCAACTTTATCCGCACCGTTGGATGACCTTTATTATTCTTGCCTTTAAATCGGGTTTCGACATTTCGACATTCCTTTGCCCAAGTGTCTCGACACTTCATGTCGCGATCTACGAAACTCCGAAATGGAGCTTATCTGGACTGACTCCTTCTCTTCCCGTGACCAAGGGATATGACCATAGCCTTATGCATAAGGCTCTTTCGCGATTTCGCATATC
>SNQJ01S0003334.1:0-21172 GCA_010110895.2 Picea sitchensis
TTCTTCCCCTAGAGGGTTTCCCAGGATAAATGTTGTGTCTATTGTGGATGTGTATTTCTCAGTGATCTTGTGCTTATTATGCTCTTATCTTTATGAAATGCAAAGAACTATAATATCAGCATAAAACATTAATAGAATTGAGTCAGGGAGTGGGTTGTTTGGGGTTTGAATGTTGTTGATGTGACATGTACATATGATTAGATGTTATGATGATTGATTATTATTGCTGACATGATTCGTTGATGGATGCAGGCTAACGATAGTTTGCTGACCAGACTCACATTTGGAGTAGAGGGGTCAAACACAACAACTAGAGACTTTGAAGGAGAGGTGTGGGAGCAACCCTGCCACAACCTACTATCACTCCAGTTGTGGCTCGAACTATAGGTTAACGATTACCTAGTTCGAGAAGACCCATGATGTTGTGAGGGCAGACCGTGACAATTGCTCACGATGATTATAAGAGGTGCGCAATAAGGCAAGGGCCTTATTCCTTAGAGGCCCTTAGTCTCCCACAAGATCACCTGGCGGAGTATTGACTCCAGGGTTTTGACGTCTACCAAATTCAGTCAAGAGGTGAGTGGAAACCTTGGAGAACGTAGTGTGTCTTGAAGGGCATGTCGCACAATGAAAACAAAAAGAGGTGAGTGACACCCTTGGAGCACGTAGTGCGTTTTGAAGGGCACATCGCGATTTAACTGGTAAGTCAATAAACCTAGTCGACATTAAAATCAATGATGTGATAAGTAAGGTTTAAAAACAATTTTCCCTAATAAAAATGTCGCCCAACCTAGTGAAATTAAAAACTAGGTCTAAGTAGAGCATGTGGTCAAAATAATAATAATAATAATAATAAATAAACATGTAACAAGAAGGGGGGTAAGAAATTCAATCTTATTTATTAAAGTCAAAATTACAATGGAGAATTAAATTTTTAAAAAGGGGTAATGGTTGTTTTTATCTACATTTGCTAATTTAATTTTTAGTTAAAAAGAAAAGAGGGTAAATAGTTGTTTTTTTATCTACACTTGCTAAATTAATTTTTAATTAAAAAGGAAAAAGGGTAAATGGTTGTTTTATCTACACTTGCTAAATTGATTTTTTAGTTAAAAAGGAAAAAGGGGGAAACTTAAAAGAAACATGAAACTTAAAGAAAAGGGGAAACGTAAAGAAAAAGATGAATGTCTAACTTAGTAAGAAATCTTGCCTTGGAACTTTCTAATTATGAGCTCAACTGGGAATTAAGTAAGGCGTAAGTCATTTAAGAAGTATAAGGGAATTTTAGGACACCGAGGAGTGTTTTTAGGAATGCTCTTAGGTGGATGAGGGAAATGGGAATATTTAATTAATTAATAAATTAATTTTCTAGTGCAACTAGGGGATCGGGCTACATGTGTATGGGGAAGGGTTTTTGAAATTAATTAACTAAAAAAAGAATTTAATGAGAATTTGGAAAACTAATTACTTAAAAATTCTATAAAAAGGGTGGAGGAGGAGGAGTATGGAGCTAATATTTTTGCGTAACGTTACGTTGCTGAAATTATCTTGACTGAACTTTCTCTTATGGGAGTTGGGATACCCAGCTCAGGTAACGAGTGGTAGCTTGACCTTGCAAGGCGAGCTGGGTGCTATCATTCTCTGGTACCATGTTTGTGGCCCCTTTGCAGCTTGGGGGGCTCAAGGGGAAGAAGAGTACCCCTAGTGTTGTCTGGGAGGTACTGATGAGGTCACATCGGTTGGCAAGCAAAAGTTGGATGGAGCTTGCGCGGGACAATGACTTCGGAGCTTTCACATTTGGCTACGATACACATGTGTATATTTGTATTGAATGGTAGTTTAAATATTTTTCACGCGCCTTCACTACTGTACTTATACCGTGTTAAAGATTATGTTTTATTCAGCTTAACACTATCCAAAGATTTCATTTTTATCTTTAGCAATTTGTCTTGATGAGCCCAACATTTTATGATCAAAGAACTTAAAGTCATCCCAGCCTTATGCTCGATGTATTTTGAATTGATTTCCCATGGCGAACCCAACCCTTGATTGCAATGACTTATGTACATTTGATTTTATTGATTAATACAAAGAAAATTTTTGTTTTTATCTTCTATCCCTTATCCCTTAAGTTATTAGTCTGTGCCTGAGCAGTCAGCTAGGAGCCGAATCGACGGTCGTCACTCCGGTGTTTAAATACTTATAGATTCAAATGCCCTAATTTCCTGTGCATGGATAATAAGTGAAGGATCATTTTTTCCCAACTATCTATCCCTTACTTACCTCTGTATTTTCCCGGTGAATGTTTGTCTTTGCATTTTGGAATGATTCATTTCTGAATGTTTAACCTCTGTGTTTTCCCTGTGAATGTTTTTCTCTGCGTTTTGGAATGATTCATTTCTAAATGTTTAACCTCTGTGTTTTCCCTATGAATGATTGTCTCTGCATTTTGGAATGATTCATTTCTAAATGTTTAACCTCTACGTTTTCCCACTATGATTTTAACTCTTCAATATTCTTCTATAGTATGACAAGGAAGAATATTCTTATATTATTATAAGTATGACAACAATATTCTTATATTTATGACAACAATATTATTTATGTATGAAAATGATATTCTTCTATGTATGACAGTGAAGAATATTCTTATATTCTTATATGTATGAAAATGGTATTCTTATATGATATACATAGTTTTAATAGACAACATAATGGTAAACAGAGATTTATCTTTGACAATGATTTTGTTCTGGGCGATTTTTCTTAGTGTTGGACAGTGAATTCACCCAAAGTTTACACAACCCTCTCACCCAGTTTTTACACAACACTCTAGTTATGGATCCTTATAGTTCCTTAGTTATGGATCTTGCTGGTTATGATTTCCGTTTTTCTAGCTGCCACGACCTTGGTGCTTATCCCATGCTCATATTTTTTTAATGTACATGTCCTTGCATTTCATGGAGGTAAAAAGTGCCAATGTTAGTTAGAATGTTCATAACAATGATTTCGTGATTATTTTAGACAGTGTATCGCCTCCACTTTTTATCTAGACAGATGACTATACTGAACAACAATCATTTAGATAGAGCTTTCTAAACAGAATGGTCACCAATCCATATATGTCTTTCCCTTTTAATTAGACAATGATTATAATAAACAGTGATTTTAGAAAGTGATTTAAAAAAAAAAAAATGATCGCCCAATAGGGTTTCGCCTTCCTTTTTCTTAGACCGTGATTTTAATGAATAGTAATTATTTAGACAATGATTTTTAGGTCTTTCAAGTTGACTTTATGGTTACAATAACTGTTCTAATTTTCCAGTTTCTATTAAACAAGATTGATTGTAACGACAATTCAAGATTATGGTAAAAAGTGCATTCGCCTTGCCCCTTATTAAACCATGTTAAAAGGTAATGCATGTTTGACTAACTAAGATATAATAATCGTGTTTTGAACTTCCAGTTCCTTTAAACAAATGTTGTTTTTATTGTGCAACCTTTAGTTGGGTGATGCCTAGATAATGGTTGGATAATTTTTAGGACAACTTGTGAATATGTCGTATAACATTAACCACTTAAAGTTACCATGATGCATGAGCTTTAATGATGCATGAGGTGTATTGATGTAAAACCCCTTTTGGGGAAGATGTAAGTAGGTGAAGTATTGTAAGGATATGAATATGTAAGGATATATTTATCAATAATCCTTGAGAAGGTAGAGTTAGGAAGATGCTTGACGGTTATAGTTCGAATGCCAGTGTGCATAATTTTTTTTATGAAGGATAGTTTTAATTTTTAATGAGTTATTTAATTTTTGGGTTGTTAAATAACAGTTCTAATTTAGTTATCTCTCACACATGCAACCTTGTAAGAATTGAAGGAAGTATGGTTTAAGTTGGGACTTCCAGGCTGGTGCACATTGAAGGGTCACTTGAATGTTTGGGTGTCGATTGTTTATTTTACGCATGAATGCGGTGATACATGTTGAATTGAGTTATAGACCCTCTTGCGCAATGATTTATTGTGATTATACTCGATTGTGTTTGGATCTCTAGTGTCTTGTAGATAAGGATTGATTTAAATTATGTCCTGATGCGTTGATAATTATTGATGATGCTAGTTTGATTTAGATTTAGATTGTTATTGCACAATTAATTTAGTTCATTGTATGGTAGTCGTTTTTATTCCTTACTTGAGTAATTGTTCGTAAATTGCATCAAGCGACACAGTGTGATAACATGCTATGCCTTGTGTTTATATGTTGTGTTAATTCCTTTGTGATGTCGTCGAGTTATGTTGTTGTATAAATGAACTTTCCTTCCTCACATTTAAAAGAATCAAAAAGTAAAAGAAAAAATAAATTGCACTTGTTATCTATCATATGTTGTCGTTACGACAGGGGTCATTACATATGATATCAGAGAGGGTTCAACCCTACGACTGTGGATCGCCATGCTTTCCGCTACAGTAAAATATTAAGTATTAACCTAGCACTAATTAAAACTATAACGTGTCCATGCAGTGATCTCGATTAGAGGATGCCATGGAGGTACGCAATGTGGTGCCGAGGAGGGAGGTACTACACCTCCAGAAGTGCCCGTGCCCTCGGAGTCTAACCCCCAAGGGGAAGAACAAGTCCTTGGGCTAGATTCAATTGGTGTAAGGGATGATGATGGTCTAACAAGGCCCTTCTAGGGAACGTCAGAGGCCTTGATTTACCATTTGTACTGATATGAGGCCAGGGTGCATGTACCCCTGAGGGTCCGCAACGTGCTCCAACCAACATCATTAGGATTCATCGAGAGCTTGAGAGGGATAAGTTATAAATTCCATGAGTGTCATGAACGACTCAATCGTCGAGGCATGGCTAGAGAGCAAGGCGATGTGCATCATGCTTCACGATTATGACCTCCAACATGAAGGTCCGCATGGCAGTATTTCAACTGAAGGGAAGTGCTCTTCTATGGTGGAAGACATTCCTACCGCATTGAACATGGTAGTCGAAGACGTGTCATGGGAAATGTTCGAGGAATGGTTCTAGGAGAGGTATCTTTCTGAGGAATTCATTGAGCATCATCTCAATGAGTTCAACACCTTGCGACAGGGCGGTTGTACAGTGCCTAAGTACGAGGCCTATTTTATGGAACTTCTTTGGTATGCTCTGCACCTGAATACCGGGAAACTTAATGTTGATGTTCATGCAAAGGTTAGGATTCTCATGCCTTAAACCTTGCATGATGTCGTCCAGAAGGCCCTCATAGTAGAGGAGGAGCTTATCAGTGGGGGTTAGAGAAGGACTCCAGCGAGACCAGTAGGACAGGTGTCATCTGGTGCGCAGTAGCGTCAGACACCAACTGGACACTCACCGGGATATTGTGGCTTCCAGAGAGGATCCACTTTCACTACACCTCGATGACCAACACCTTAGCAGCAGACTCCTTATCGAGTGTTATAGCAAGATTTGCCTCACCATTGCTATCTTTCACAGTGGGCCTTTTTCCATTTCCCCATGCAGAATTGTCATCCCTTTTTGATAAATCCAGAGCTAAAAATACATATTTTTCCACATATACGCACCCTATCTACTATACAACATGCGTATACGCAGGCTGCTCCACTACAAACAGCGTACATCAAGATTTGTGCTAGAAAATACAAAAATGAAGTCAGGTTTCCATGTCATGATAGGAGATCTATGATCCTTGGCCTTCCATATACTGGAAATGTTCTGACTCGGCCCTTCAGTTTCATTTTGAAGGTTATAAGAACACAATTCCGAGCTATGGAAAAAAGGAGAAATCATTCAACTTTGAGAGCAAAGTTACTCTGGAGAAATTACTTCATATTGAGTCTGCATCCCTTTGTCCCTCAAGTCTAAACACAATATTTAGCCCCCAAGATCTTTCCCCATTGTTGAGAGAACCTTATTGTCTCTTTTCTATGAGATTTCCTTTGGCAGAGGATTGAAGTGGTGGAGGGCCAGTTGGAAGGAACTTGGTTTCCTGGTTTCGAACCGTGCCAACACATAAGTCTGTAATGTTTTATCTTCTACTGATCATTTATTAATAGAAATACTCCTTTCCCATCCAATTGGTATCGTGCAAATATATGATTATTATCCATGGGCATATTTGTAATGTTTATTAATGGATTATTCTATCTAATGTTCTAACCTTTTTATATTATCACTATATACTTTCTCTGCTTGTTTGTTGAGAACTTGTTGCAGGTACAAAGCTTTGGGTCAAAGTGCTCAACAGTGGAACATCATCAAACGTTGTAACGAGGTAGGATTCTTTCTTATCTTGTTTGCACATTGGTTTATATAGCATATGTTGAAATTGAGTAGGTTTCTGCAGTCATACCTGTCTGTTGTGGTTTACCTTGGCCATAGAGAGTTTTTCCCTCGTAATAGAATTGGAAAATCCACTGGGGAAGATCTTCTTTATAAGGGTTGAAGAACATTTTTTCCCTGCATTGCTCTTTTTACTTTGTGTTTCTTGTCGTATCACTGCTTGATAGATTATGTTCACTCTGGGTCTGAGTTTTCAGCCTTTTTCACTTTCTTGGCCTTGTTTTCAATCATGTATGTGCCTTTTTCCTTGACAATCGCGTATACATGCATGTTGTCTCACTGCAAGCTGCGTATATACACATTGTTTTCCTAAACAGTCGCGTATACCACTTTTCCTTGCCTGTTTTCTTGGTTTTGTGGTTGTTGGGTGGGATTTAATGATTGTTGAGTCTTCTTAGGTCTCTGTAGTGCCTGTTGAGCTTCTCTGGGTTGACAGGAAACCTGTATGGAGTTGAATTTTTGGGCGTAGTCTTTCTCATTGTTTTTCATTTTTTATTTGTCCTTGAACTCTGGGATGTTTGCTTGGCTACTTGGTATTCTGCTTGAGTTATTTCTTTTATGCCCAATAGAATTTATATATCAGGTTGCTTCTCAGTCCATGCATTTTTTTTTTGATATATTGAAAATAGAAAAAAATAGGCATTTTTCATTGGTTGGCATTTTTGTCTTCGAATATTTATCATTAGCTTAGTACATTTAGTGAAAGATTGCATTTACTTCTAAATCACAGAGTTGAAATTGAAAATTGCATTGTTTTTATATGCATATCATTCATTGAAAAGTTAAAGATAGACTTTGCATTATTTTCTTGCAGAGTCATAAGATCATGAGTTTCAATTCCATACCTTTTTGAGTAATCACAACCAATAAAATTTACGTTTTAAATTAAAATTGATTAGTCACGATTTTATTTTTAGGGTGCACAAACTAGTCTAGGATTTAGTGCCTTAGAATAGGATTTTGTGAGTAAAGTTCTCCAAGGAAATTAAATCAACATATGTGTCTGAGACAGGGATTTGAGAAGTCCATTGTATAAGTGGTAATATCAAGAGGATTTGCTCACACCAGAGTTAATCACGAGGTCGCGCAAAGTTAGTTGAAGGGATAACCCCTGGATACTCGGCTAGCATCAGAGATATTTCTATGGATTTATTTGTATTTAGGGATCTTGATAGTGCCCATACCTCCATGAGAGGCGGTACTTTCAAGGTTTCAGGCTTTGTTACCCTGGCCATATGGTGATCTAGACTTACGATTGCTCGCTTGTGCATCGGTTATATAGTGGTTTATTAGTTGCTTGACTTAGGTATCTCATAGGTTACTTGCAGGGGTTATTCTGCTTGTACCATGGGTCAGATAGGGGTCGGACAACACACATCCTTTATTGAGGATTACCTCTCCGGGGGAATCTAACCGACTAGTTGTTAAGCCCACGAGGGCCCCTATAATTGATTCTATTACCTCCAAAATTTAGCGGGGAGTCTCAGGTCCCTCTTGGATGAGACATACCTTCTTTAGCGAGGGAGGCCACTCAGCCACTTCAACCCATTTGCATGCATATTGGTCGTTTGACTTTTTGTTATGCTCTTTGACTACTAGTTGGCCTTATGAAATTTTTAATTTTGTAGAGTCATAATTTGTCATGGAGTCGGACCAACATCCCCACCGGTCCCATCGGTTGTTACAGTTACCACTAGATTTTGAGTTCTTGCCTTCTAAAAGGCATAGAGTTTTTAGGTGTGGTACACACACATCCACCTTTCAGGCTTGTGGTTCCATAAGGATGAGTATTGAGTCTAGTATTCAGAACACTGGGAGTTCTTCGACTCCCATACCCACTATAGTTAATGGCACCCCTTCGACTCCTACGGCCGCTATAGTTGCAGTGCCAAAGGCTTATACCGGTACTATGGCTCGGCCTATAGTTAATGCTTCATCTCTTTCCTCAATCACTTTTGGGGGCTTCGGTCACTCACCAAGTTACAATGTTTAGGCCATCCCTATGGCTTCTAGTTCATTTTGTTATGGTATGCCTAACTTCACTTCACAGTTTTGGACTTCCATCCCAGCTATTGGCCCTAAGGATAGCGTTGGAATTGGGGGCACTACACCTCCTTACACTCCTTTTTCGTTTGGTGGTTCTCATATCCCCCATATGAATCCTAATGTAGGAAGTGTCCCTATTCTTAACCTCAGGTCTAATCCTTCTATGACTAGATGGAACAACCCAGCTGGCAGACAAGTTCCACCCTATATCCCTACTTCCTCAGTTCCAATTCTGACCAATAATTTTGGCATAACGAATCCACTTCAATCCTCTGGGTTCCCACTTGGAGGAGGTCAATATTACACTTTGGGAAACCCCCAACCCGGATCCAATCCAGTTGGGGGCAATTTTCATAACCCCCAGCCTGGATCTAATCTTGTTGGGGGCAATTTTCACAATCCTTATCAGAACATTCCTGCTGGAATGATGCCCAACCCACCTTATATGAATCAGCCCAGAGGAGGTCCTTATAATTCTGGAAAGGGATTTCATTCTTACCAGAATATTGGGTGGAATGCAGTTCCCAACTCACAATCTTTTGCGAGAGGATGGCGCCAGATGTCGCAACCTCGTCTCCCTTTTATGGCCACGCTCAATCTGCCAGACTTTTCTAAGTTAATGAACAATCTGGTGAGTCATGATCCCACATGGCCCCCGGTCCCCACCAAACTTCCTTCATACATTCCAAAGTTTGAAGGTAAGAATGGAGAGGACCCTGGTGAGCATGTCACTACCTTTCACCTTTGGTGCTCATTGAATTCCCTGAACCATGATTCTATTAGATTACGATTGTTTCAACGCACTCTCATTGGATTTGCTTCACAATGGTATATTGAGGTACCTAAGGGGACATATGGGTCATTTAATCAGTTGGTGATGGTATTTCTCAACCACTTTCAATTGCCCATTCGTTATGATGTTGGCCTCAAACTTTTGTCGACTTTACACCAGGACACCACCACTCATATCTCAGATCATATCCAGGAGTGGCGTAGAAATAGGTGGTTGATTAAGACTCCTATACCCTAGACCTTTCTCCTAGAATGGTTACTAAATTATTTGCACCCTCCTATCTTGAAGGACATTGCTACTTCCAGGATATCCAATGAGGAAGAAGCTATATTTAGAGCCCAATAGTTAGATTTAATATATGCTCAGTCTGGGATGTTATATCACCTCCTTCCAGAAGCACCGTGGTCAAACTACGATCCTAGGAAAAAAACTGGACCTCATGTCAATGGCATTGTAGGGTCCGCCAATGTAAAGTCTACAGACTTGACGACGAAGTCTGCTGGAGGACCAGATTCATTTGTCTCCTCCAAACCCACCCAATCGTCAGATGTACATTCTATGCAATCATCGAAAAACCCAAATGGTGACCAACAACCATATGAGAATAAAAGGAAAGGTCGAAACAATCGTAAGGGTGGGAAAAATGGTAACAAAGCCAAGGACAAAGATAACAATTGGAAGAAAAATGATAATGCTGGAGAGGGAAAGAAAGAGAAATGTAAGGTGAAGTTTCCTTGTAAACTTTGTACCGATGACCACCTTACACATTTATTCCCCAAACTCATGGAGGCTGTGATAATTTTGAATCTGCCACCCGATGTGTTGACGAATCCATTCCCACATAACCAGCACTTAGACTCGAGCTCTTCAAATGCCGAAAATATGTACGATGGGAGTCAAAACTCATCGTCGCAAGATGACAACCACGTATGTATCAACATGGTCGATTTGAAAATTGATATATCCACCCACTCTCGAGATTATATCTCTTCACAAGCTAATTCTGGTCTATAAGCTCCCCCTCCTCCTCTGGAGACAAACTTACAGATTGAGAAACCATATCTACCACCTCATATTCTGAAAGGAGTACTTAAGCACTCTACCCACAATCCTAATGCTAGAGCCACCCATAACTACTCTATTGTTGAGGACCTGGGCCAAACCCCTTGTGCGATGTCAGCTTTGGAGGTACTCCAGACGTGTCCCTCATAGAGGAATGCCTTACTCTCTTCCTTAGGAGCTCTTGAACCTAGTGGCTCAAAAGTTATCAAGTTTGATGTCACATATGTGAAGCCTTTCTTACCTTACCATGTGGCTTTCCAAATCCACATGGAGTATTACAAGTATACCATTAAACGTGCAGTTGTTGATGAAGGTGCTGCCACCTGCATGATGTCATTGGTCTGTTGGAAATCTCTCGGTTCTCTGACCCTTTCCAAGTCATTGAACATGTTGACTGCATTTGATGGTCACTCCTTCCGCCCTCATGGTATTCTCCCTGCCTTTCCTGTCTAGTTAGGTGAGAAGACAGTAGAGGTGGAGGTAGAGGTATTTGATGCACCTCTTTATTATAATATGTCACTAGGTCACAATTGGACCTATGTTATGGTCATTGTCGTATCGTATGTATTTCGTACGCTTTGTTTTCCTCATTAAGGGAAGATCTTGATCATCGACCAATTATCTTTTGCGTACTCTAGTCCTAACACATCCGTTGGACCATCGATCCCTATGATCGAAAATTCATAGCCGACAATTGAGAATATCGGTGTCAGAATGTATTCTTCCCTCATGGGTACTTTTGAATTCTCGACACCGATTCACCATGTTTACACCATGTCTAGTAGGCCTGCTTCAGCAGGGAGGTCCATTCCTTTCTGCACTTCCTATATTAGTGATCCATGGACCCTACCTTCTCTGACTTCATCATGTGAAGGTCAATTGCATGTTGGCATGGCTATGCCACTATCAGTAGCAGAGATTGCATATCAAGATGTTCTTGACTCTTCCACCGATCCCGATCCTGTTACCTCACCGATGGACGAGGATGATCCTATTTTTAGGCCTATATGGGCCACCTCACTGTCTTGTTTGCATGATTTCTTAGATGAGACTTCACCTTCGGATGAAGCCATCCTCAAAGCCATGAATGGTTTCGAGAGACCTTGGGATGATATGCATCATCGATCTTATTTTCTCCCAAGTCTTGAAAGAATTGAGCAAGATGACGTTCGATCTACCTTGAGTGAGATAGTCGGTCACATCGTAGTTCCACTTGATACACATGACATTTATGCTAAAGGAAATATGGCAAGTATTTCTCCTACTGTCTTGATCAATATCTCTCGTACCCCTGGAAATATTGAAAACATAAATATAGGTGCAGATTGTTTGCCAGAAAAAATTCTGATCTACACCAATCTCTTCAAATAATTTCGAGATGTATTTGATTGGTCATATGAAGAGATGTCAGGGATAGACCCTCGTATTGTTGAACATGATATTATAACTTACCCGGATGCTAAACCTATTCGACAACATCTTAGAGCTGTAAATCCTAGGAAGGCCCCTACTATTAAGGCAGAGGTAGAGAAGCTACTTAATGCTAGCTTCATCTACCCAGTTCCTTTGACTGAATGGGTATCCAACCTCGTTCCTGTGAATAAAAAGAATGGAACCATTCGAGTATGTATGGAATTTTGCAACCTGAACAAGGCTTGTCCTAATGATAACTTCCCCACACCTTTCATTGATCAGATTCTCGATGAGTGTGCAGGAAGCGAGATATTCTCTTTTATGGATGGATTTTTCAGGGTATAACCAAATACAAATCAAACCTAAGGACCAACACAAGATGGAATTTATACGTCCTTGGGGTACTTTTGCATACCGAAAAATGTCTTTCGGCCTTAAAAACACCAGAGCAGCCTTCCAACGTGCCATGACTTTCTCTTTTCATGATCTCAAGCACATAGTCGAAGCCTACCTTGATGATCTTGCTTCTCACTCTCGCAAGAGAGTGGATCATGTTACACACCTTCGACTTGTTTTTGAAAGATGTCATTACTATAGAATCCGATTAAACCCTCACAAATGCATAATTTTCGTTAATTCTGGTTGTCTTTTAGGATTTTTAGTTTCTGAGATCTAGTTCATGGTAGATCCTCTTAAGGTTGAGGAAATACTTCAGTTGCCTTCCCCACGCACGATTAGACAACTTCAAGGTTTACAGGGGAAAGATAACTTTCTACGTTGATTCATAGTGAATTATGCCAATATCAGTAAGGGTTTCATGCGCCTCTTGAAGAAAGACACCCCTTTTATCCGGGATGAGCGAGCCCAGGAGTCTTTTGATGCTTTGAAGAAAGCCTTAGTATCGACCCCTCTGCTAAAGTCTCTTGATTATAGTAGATATTACTTTCTTTATATCGCCACATCTGAAGATACGATTGGTATGGTTCTATTTCAGGAGGATGATGAGCTCCATGAGCACGTCATCTACTATCTTAGTAAAACTTTAGTCGGTCCTGAGCTTAATTACTCTCATGTTGAAGAGATAGCTTTGGCTGCCATTCACGCAGTCCAATGCTTATGTCACTATATATTACTTTGCAAAACTACGATGGTTGCCAATGTCAATCCATTTCAATACGTCCTTACTAGACGTATCATAGGGGGGAAATATAATAAATGGATTGTTATCTTACAGGAGTTTTATCTCAACTTTTATTTGGCCACGTCCAAGAAATCACTAGTCTTCGCAGAGATAATATTCGATTTTCCACGATTATATGAGGATTTTATCCATGTTGATTCATTTGCGGATGAACACATTTTCGTTGTCTCATCGTCTGACCCCTCATATGGAGACATCATTTTATATCTTCAAAACTTGAAGTTCACTCAACATCTCTCACGGGATGATCGACGACGTATTAGATACCAAGCCAAAAAGTATACTATCATCGGTGACACTTTGTATCACCGAGGAATAGATGATATCTTTCATCATTGCTTAACTCACGAGGAAGCAGAGTCAGTCCTAAATGATTGCCACAAAGGGGCTTGTGGTGGTCACCTATCCGAGCTTGCGACAACCCAAAAAATACTATGAGCTGGTTATTTCTGGCCTACTATATTTAAAGATTGTATTGAAGCAGTTAAGAAGTGTCACCCCTGCCAGGTGTTCACTCAGAAAATGTGCTCGCATCCAGCCCCTCTTCAACCAGTCATTACCGTCGGTCCCTTCACCAAGTGGGGGGTAGATTTCGTCGATTGCAATACAACTTTGGCTAGGGGGAATCAAAACATTATCATGGTTGTCGACTACTTTATTAAGTGGGCTGAGACCATGCCTATCGTAAAATCTGATGGGAAGACTACAACCTTCTTTGTGTTCAACCAAATTAGCGCTTGGTTGGGTATCTCGAGTGAGATTGTCACTAATCATGGTAGTCACTTTCATAATGAAATGATGGAAGAACTAGCATCTAACCTGGGGTTTAGACATGGTCATTCATCTCCTTATTACCCCCAAGAAAATGGGCAAGTACATGCCATCAACAAGTCTCTCAAGACAATTTTGCAAAAAACTATCAGTCAGAGTAATTCCAATTGGCACATCATGCTATATCCCGCGCTTTGGGCATATTGAACCTCAATTAAGACTGTCACCAATTTTTCCCCTTTCCAGTTAGTGCATGGTGTGAAGTCGATCCTTCCTGTTGAATGAAAAATCTCTTCTCTTAAGTTGGCAGTCGGTCTCCTACCTGACACTTCAGATTTAGAGCAACGCCTTATACACCTAGAGAGTCTTGATGAGCAGTGTCGAGAAGCCTTTACGGCTATCGAGGAGAATAAGAAACATCTCAAGGTTCAGTATGACAAGTTTGTCTATCCCCGGTTGTATGTTGAGGGTGACTTGGTCCTCTTGTATGATCAAGTCAAAGAATCGCTAGGGGAAGTCAAGTTTAAACCCATGTGGCACGGTCCTTACATTGTGTGACATGTTCTAGAAAAAGGAGCCTACGAGTTAGAAGATTATGAAGGGAATAAGTTGGCCGAGCCCAGAAATGGGCTCTACTTGAAAAGGAACTACACTTGAGCCCTAGGCTTGGGTGGAACTCTTTGTATACTAATGTAAATTTAATGTATATAGATATTTTTTCCCCTTTTCTTTTGTCTTTGGCTTGCTTATCGAGTTTTCCCTTTGTTGGCAGATGTCAATGGAGTCTTCGGTCTACCTAGGATTCATAGACGAAGCCAATCGTCATACACGAAACTTGGCTTCCACCACTTGGGTGGTTTACTCACCCCATGGTCTGCTGGTGTCTTTAGGTGGCGTATGCCTAGGGCCATCCACGAATAATGTGGCCGAATATAGCGTCGTCATAGAACTTTTGAGCGATGCTATCTCACATGGTATTCACTCTCTAGAAGTTTGCCTGGATTCCCAGTTAGTAGTATGTTAGTTGAACGACAGTTACAACATACGGGATCCTTCTTTACTCTGACAATTCCTACGGGTACGTATGTTAGAAGGACAGTTTGATTTTATCACATATTATCACATTCCTAGGAGTGTTAATCATGTATCCAATGCCTATGCTAATTATGTTTTAGATTGGCATTTGTCACATTAATAAAGAAAATAAAACCGTCACATCAATATACACATTGTAAGATATAAGTAAAGCCAAAGATCCCTTTTTATATATTTCAAAAAATATGGTGTTTATATTACAAAATTGGGAATAAAACCCTCAATACACATATACATCCGGTATACATATCCCACAACATCTATGCCTGTGGCGCCAGATGTGTGTCATGGTAGAAAACCACGACGTTAGTGAGACGCCGAAAGATTCGTACCCATGCTCTAGGTACACCGACCACCTGTCGCTGCATGGCTTCAGGTAGATCCTCTACCTGAACCATTGGAATCCTCTATGTCAAACGAGACAGGTTGCCCTGCACATTTTGTAGGACTCTATTTGCTTCTCCTCCCGCCGACTCATCTCCTCGGTTCCTCCATATATGTTGAAGGAATCCCTTTGGCCGTCACAGACCCACATCTACAATTACACAAATGTATAGTTAATATTTAAGAACCAACCCAAAAATATTTTTGTCTCATAATAAAAAAATACAAAAAAAATGAAATATTTAAAAACATTTTACCTATGTCACCGTAGGCGGCCCCTGGTGGAAGTGGCATATCTGGATCTCCTCTGAAGTCAATCCCCGCATAGGGATATTCGTCCAAAGCATTGACTTGTCTCCGCCACCAGAAGAAAAAATCATCATTGTAGGGTGTTGGCACCCTACTTCCCCCCTGCCATCTCATGACCGTGGTCCACCACGCTATGGCTAGATCGTGTGGTCCCCTAGGAAGGATCTCCACTCTAGGTCCCAAACCTAGATCCCATTCAAAAAAGAAACTACAAATAATGGAGGCAAACCCGAAGTTTAGCTTATCCCCTTGTTTGCACTATGTCAACTGACCTTTCATATTGGTCAGTAGTGAGGTACATCAATCATAGACAGTGGGTCTCGCACACTCTACCACGTAAAACATAAATGGCCTTGATGTCTGGTGCAACGAAGGTGAACCTATAATCCTGGTCAATACTAGCACGATGATATTCAGGCTGAGGTTATTTATTTCCCAGATGGGGACTTGGCTTCCCACCTTGGGAGTCCCTGCTATGCAGTGGGCATCGATATACTCTTCGATTTTCATCCCACTCCCTGCTTCGTGTGACTTGAGGTTTACAACCTCTCCTCGACGTGATAGACCATTCAAGAAGTAGATGTCCTCTACTTCGATCCTCAATGGTTTTCCATCGAAGATAAATCTTTCGCTATCAGGATCCCAGTAACCCACCAACATCTCCAATAACCTCACTTGGGCCCTAATGCCTTTGAGAGCCAAAAATTTGTACAAGACACATATTTTAAGAGTCGCTTGAGCCACCAGATATCGATCCACAGCTGCATCCACCTCCTCATGCTCTCTCTCTCTTCATTCTAGGACCATCCTACAAAACACAAATTGATTTTTGAGTTAAAACCCCTCTTTTTAGCCATTTGTGTACTTGTACGCGGCTTTCTTTGCATACAGTCTCGTATAGGGCTTAATATACACCCCCTGTGGTTCACACAAAAGTGTATACCTCATCATATACATGACCTAAACAAAGGAAGCCCACGTACACTGAAATTCCTAATTTACACCCTCAAAAACTAAAAAATTAGAACCTAATTCAAAAATGTAATCCACTGAATTTGAAGAAGATGAGATGTAGAGTTACCTGATCCAGATGGTTAGTGTTTTGGTTGCCTAATGCTCCTGCAATTGTTGTTTGAATCTTAGAGGTATTTTGGTCCAAATTGCACTATTTGGGTAAAAATCAAAATGGTATAGTAATTTTTTGATTTTATTACTATTTATAATCTATTCTTACCCACTTTATATAGTTTTATGCCATTTTTTCACCTAATGGACTATTACAAGAGTGGTTTTGAGATGGTTTTTGTAGTTTTGACCCAGATTTCTTTCATATTTCAACATCATGATTGGTCGTTCGTCACCGCGGGTAGGTATTTTCATAACCTAGCATATAGGATAGGTATCCACTCCATCATGCATTTTTTGCATTATCCTATAAACATTGTTTTTATGCCTTAGGCACGAACCCATTTGTTGCGACATAGAACCTTCCGTCTGCTATAAGATGTGTCACCAATAAATGGTAGAGACTTACCAAACATGGGTACCCTAGTTAGATCCTCTTTTTCATTTGGTGCCCATGCTGAGTTTTTCATTTAGGACCCGGAGTCCATTATAAATTTATACATGACTTTGCGATGAGCCCCATTTCTCACTCATACACATGCGGCCTTATTTTCTGCGGACTCCCAAAAACGAATCTTAATTAATCTCTTTTCTGACTCGTATAAAAACTGAAAATATTTCTAAGTGATTTGTCCCTTTCACACTCGTTAAATTGGATTTGAAAGGTCATGAGTCTTAGTTAATCTCTTTTCTGACTCATTACAAAAAATAGAAAAGATTGCCAAGTGAACTTGTCTTTTTCACACTCGTAAATTGGATTTGAAAAGACGTCTCTTTGGCACAAGTTTACCCCTTTTTCACACCAAGTAGACTAGAAGACATAAAAAAGGATATTTTTTGGCGTTAAGTTGTGATTGCATCTCATGCCCTTGCTTGTAGTATTGAGACTTTAGTCGGTTCTCACTTAGCATTATAAATTGTTGCCTAAGCAGTTTTGCATCCTCAACCAAGCAGAGCCTTGTTTATATCCTTCACAATTTGACACCCTATACCTTGGAGGGAACATCCCCCCGAGTATCCATCTCCCGCATGCATTTTATTGCATTGAGAATAGGTACGTTGTACTGCTGGAACTTGTTTTTCTTACTTGTGACACTCGTTTCCTCCTCTGTATCATAACATTCATTTGTTATGAAAAAACAAAAAATGATGGGCGAGAAGGGAGTACTATATTATATTTGGTAGCTTCCATGTCTCCTTTGAACAAAGCACAAAATTATTGAGTCCTTGTGTCATCATAATTTTGGGTTTATCATGGCCTTAGGAAGATGATCTCGTTACAGAGTTTTCTCTACCAACTGGTTACTCTTCCAGTCCCTATAGAGAACGTTATTGATACCTCCTTCATCTAATAGTCACATCATTGAGTCTATGCTGTCGGAGTCCACCATATGTCTCATGCTCTTGTTCAAATTAATTCTATCAACCTGTGTCGATCGTTCCTCAGAAATCTTGGCTTTGCATGTCAGCCATACCCTCAGTTTGTCTCAGAATCACATGATACTATGATCTTATCATGCACCTTGGCCCTACTTTCATCATTGGTAGGTCACCTTGAACCCAGCAGTCGACATTTCATAATTGGTCATTGACTGGGTGGTTTCCCTTGTGTTCGATGACAAGACATCTATTTCACACTTTGGGATTTGTGCAGTGTCTTGGATGCCATTAGCCTTATTGGTGGTTTCGTCGCCTTTGTCAGCGGTTTTCATCATTGGTTTTTATTCAGAGTGTCTTTTTCGTGTACCACTTACATTTGGCACACGCGAAAGATGCATAGGGTCATTGGTTCGTGAACATCTTCTTCGTCTGATCCCCAAAAAATTATGAAGCTCCTACTTTGATCCTCGTGCTAATTGATGACAGATGCCTTAATGCTCTCCTTTCAGCGGGTCTCTTTCCATCGAATTCAACTCATTTATTTTGGATATGGGACCTAGAGTTTTATGAGTACCTTGAGACTTGTAGTCATTAGTGGCAGGTTCTCCTGCCATTGACAGGTGGGAATACATCAATGTCTCCTGATCAATGGATTCCTCAGGTGTTCGACATCGAATCCTTATTCACACTTGTAGGAATGTACTTGGTTCCTTGATACCTACTTTCATTATTGGTAGGTTGTCTCGTGTTTGTTAATGGTATACCTCAATGATCAATAATCAAACGATGTCTCATTGTGTTCAACCTCAACTCCTTTATTCACATGATGTAGACTTGCACCTTCAGCAAATGTGTAGAAGACTTGAAGACATCACTATGCAGCCGCAACTTTCCTGAGTAGTAATGGGACATCAGATTATACTCCATTGTATACAGATATATTCAGATTGGTTTTGAGACTAGTTCTACTGGTCCTTGTTCGTGATTATGACAACTTTTGGCATATAACTGCATTTGTATTTGCCTATTCATGGCCATGAACACATATTTGGTATATTTTCCAGATGGATCTGCATTGTATTCTACCAACAACCATGTATGTAAGGTCAAAGAAGAATGTAATGAGCAACTAGTCTTTCCAACTGGGTTTCCACGACTCCACTTCTGGGTTATTTATAATGTATTTTGGCCATCGTAGATACTCCTCTGATCTCACACATTAGGGGGCATTTGTTATAGCAAGATTTGCCTCACCATAGCTATCTTGCATAGAGGGCCTTTTTCCATTTCCCTATGCAGACTTGTCATCCCTTTTTGATGAATCCATAGCTTAAAATACATATTTTTCCACATATATGAGCCCTATCTACTCTGCAGCATGCGTATACACAGGCTTCTCCACTACAACCCGCGTACATCAAAATTTGTGCCAGAAAATACAAAAATGAAGTTGAGTTTCCATGTCACCATAGGAGATATTTGATCCTTGGCCTTTCATATAATGGAAATGTTCCGACTCGACCCTTCAGTTTCATTTTGAAGGCTATAAGAGCACAATTCCGAGCTATGGAAAAGACGAAAAAGAATTCAACCTTGAGAGCAAAGTTACTCTGGAGAAATTACTTCATATTGAGTATGCATCCCTTTGTCCCTCAAGGATGAACACAATGTTCATCCCCCAAGCTCTTTCCTTATTGTTGATAGAACCTCATTGTCTCTTTTCTATGATCTTGCCTTTGGTGGAGGATTGAAGTGATGGAGACCCAATTGGAAGGAACCTAGTTTCTTGTTTTTGAATAGTACTGACACGGAAGTTTGTAATGTTATCACTTCTGCTGATCATTTATTAATATAAATACTCCTTTCCCGTCCAATTGATATCGTGAAAATATATGATTATTATCCATGGGCATGTTTGTAATGTTTATTAATGGATTATGCTATCTAATGTGCTAACCCCTTTATATTATCACTATATACTTGCGCTGCTTGTTTGTTGAGAACTTGTTGCAGGTATAAAGCTTTGGGTTGAAGCGTTCAATGGTGGAACATCATCAAATGTTGGAACAAGGTAGGCTTCTTTCTTATCTCACTTGCACATTGGTTTATATAGCATATGTTGGAAGTGAGTAGATTTCTGCAGTCATACCTGTCTATTGTGGTTCACCCTTTCCATAGAGAATTTTTCACTCGTAACACCTTTCTCCCTTGGGACCACTGGTGGTAACCACACACTTGAATGAAAGGCTCATTGTGATTTCGCGTCTCGCGACTCTAGGAGTGTGACTACCTCTATTTAACTGATAGTCGAAATCGCGATGAACTGATATCCATGGTCCAACTCTTCCCTTGATCGACAACTGTGATCAAGTAGGTGTTTCATGTTTCGTGACTTGGGAGTCTCCTTGCCTCCGTTCTCCCGATAGACGAATTTTTTATGCTTCAGATCTGACGGTCCAAACCCTCCCTCGACCCGACGGTCACAACGATTTTGGGACTTTGCGTTTCACGAAGTCGAAAGACTTGTCACCCCCAATCTTCCAATCCATGAAATGTCGATATTTCACCCTATATGATCTGTTAACGACCAAAAACGCACCAACATTTTTGAAAGCATGATGCCTAATCTTGTAGTGAAAATTTTGACAGATTCCTGGGCTCCAAATCCAAATATGATTGCACCATTGGAAATCTTATGATTTGTAGTTAAAAATTGACTATTTGAACGTGCAAAAAGGACATTCCACGGCTGAGAAAATTGATTTTTCCCAAAGGCATTTTTTGCTGGAAATTCTGACTTTCGGTGGTTTAGGCGAACATGACGACTGTTCATTAACCACCGAAAGTTGCGCTTTCGGTGGTTAATTCACCCAGAAACTTTCCCAGTAACCATCGAAAGCCTGTGTGTCCAGAATTGAACGAGTTTTTGCACAGATCAAGGATTTTTGATATGAAATGATTCGGGATCTTTTCTAATGAATGTCTCATGAATTATCAAGTCTAGCACAACAGTTATTTTTGGCATATTATGGGGAAAGAAGATATTTCAAAGGATGTGGAAATTTTTAATGAAGACAGGAAGCAGGGCACTTGGACACATCAACAAATTCGACTTAACCTCTTTTTGGAAGTCATCATGTAGCCTTGGGAGGCTGTTCTACACTACACCAACAATCAGCAGAAAGAGAGATCTGGGATTGACCTCATTTTGAGGAAACATCCCACTTATTTTGCAACA
>SNQJ01S0003334.1:24531-54502 GCA_010110895.2 Picea sitchensis
CCTCATTATATCATGTTTTTCTCAATACAAACCCCTCACATATCCCATAACCCTTTGTTCACCCCCTTCTCATCGAAAAACAGTTTAACAATTGGTATGGATTCGATTGCATGCGTCTGATATGTTGTTGAGCCAAAATCTATTTCAGATTTTTAAAATATTTGTCATGCATGTTTATTTAAAAGATTATTTTCTAATCAATCATGCATGCAGGGATGAGTTATTCAAATAAAAGGCTGAAAACAAAATCCTATTACGCCTTTGTCAAAGAGAAGGTCGCTACTTCGCCTTTTGCATCTTCAGATAATTCTGGAAAATCTGTGTCCTCCCACTTGCATTGTAAGGATGATCATTCTCATATGATCAACAAGATGAGTCTTAAGGATTCCACACATCCTAAGGCAGATGCAGAAGGACAAAAATATGATAGCATCAATAAGGCAATCTTTCCCTTATTGATGCNATCAATAAGGGAAAGATTGCCTCACAAACTGGGAAATATGGATTTTGAGTTTTTATTTTATCTATTGTTGATGATAGTTGACTTCAGGAATCTTTGGACAACATGATTTATTTTGGATATATGAGTAATGTTTTTTTGAAAAATCCCCGGATGGGGTGACACATGGCGACACCTCGCCACATGGCTTAGCATCAAGTCACAACTTAAATGTTGATGGTCACCACCCATCCTCTCTGCATTTACGATGGTAGCCGGCCATTACAACCGCTATATGGAGGAGGGACTGCTCCCTCGCATGAAAACTCTCGCTCAGACCTGACTCAATATGACAAGTTTAATGGGAAGCCAGGCAAATCCGTCATTTGGCAATTCAAAAATTTGTGAGCTTGGACAAAGCTGGTTCACTCTCGTTTTGGACCTCCCCATCAGTTGGGAGCCCTGGTGCAGTTTTGGTTCCCTATCGTCTTGGCTTACTTCCATTTCAGTGCATTCTCTCTGTATTTTTATCCACCCCTCATCAACAATGACCAAGAAGCGAGGAAGGCCTCACCGAGGCTCAGCCTGGTACACCCACAAAGAGAAAAGGAAAAGGAGGAAGAACCTGGAGTGTGCTTTGTAGATGGAAACCTCCATTCTCCGGTAGAGGGAATGCGCTGACCAATTGGCACTACATGCCATTATCGTTGAGCCTGGGATAGAGCATAGAATTCATACCAGAGAAATTGATCCTAGAAGCAGTCTGGAGGGAGGTGTTGCGGATGAGTTTCCAACCTGCTATGTTGATGAAATGTCGTACCTGGAGGAATTAGTGACCACCTTGGAACCCCAATCCATGGCGTCAGATTTACAGGCTGGTAGCAGTCCTAAAGAAGAGCTAGCAGAAGAATTGCCTGTTTGCATCATTGAAGAGATACCATGGACGGGTGACCACAACCCCACCAGCCATGATGAGAAGGAAATGAACGAGGACAAGGCTCGGGACAATGCTTGCGCTGAAAGGAATGTGGACAAGACTAGAGAAAAGATGAAGGAAAATGCGGCCGAAGCAGAACTAAATGTGATCGAGGCCAGAGCAGGGATGAACATGGAAGTGGGGAACAAAACCTTCGACGACGTAGGTAATCATGACCTGCATGGTCCACTCCTCCATGTAGAGCATCTAGCTCTGGTGTTCGAACTTCGAGGCCACATGGCAGACCAGGAGCACAGAGCCCTCCTCATGGGACAACATCTAGACTTGATCCTTGAGGCATACTCTAATGCTCTAGCAAAGAGGAAATGTCCATTCTGTGTGCATCTGTTCACCATCCCAGCTAGGTCCATGTGGCAGACAGGCAAGGGCAACAGGTCACCGGGTATCTAAGTTCTCCTATGCTAGTTTGTTTTATGTTTAATCATGCTATTGCTCCCTATAAACTTGAACCATGGCCATTTTTCCTGGTTTCCTTCGGGCAAGACAGAGGGAAAAATAGTTTTTAGATCACTCCAATCTATGCTAGTTTCCGGTAAAACGACAACATTTTTGGAGGCTTAGGATGACTATATCTCTGTGTGTTTTGTCAATGTTTCTCTTATAACTTAATATAGCAGGTACTATCTTTTTACTTAAAAAAAATAAATGTTTTTTTGAAAATAATATCAAAAATCATGAGCTAAATTGTCAAATGTGAATATGTTGACAGGGAGTCACAAGGAGGTGTGTTTTTTTAAACTAACTAGTTATGTTATGATTGTTATGAGCTAAAGGGAGTCACAAGGGGTCCCACCTACTAGTTATCATTTATTTATAACCCTTATTATGATTATTACTTTTCTTCCTACCTAAAAGTTGGTTGAGTATTTTAATTAACTAAACTAATGAGTTGGTTCAACTACTTCAACCAATTCTAATTGTTTAAAATCAAAAGGAAAGGGAGGAACAAGAGGAGGATAGAAGCATAAGCATACTAAGGTTTTCTCTTTGAGTTTATGTTGAGATAGTTCAGTTTCCATTCATTCATATATTTATCACAAGCCTAATTCTCTTTTATGATAGCAAGGTCTTATTGTAGACAACTATATTCAGGGTTGAATCACATCATTCAAACACTTGTTTTTCAGAGGTGTTGATCTATCTTTGATAGTCTATGTAGATTTGTCTGTTTGTGAATTAGTTTTCATTACTGACAAAGGATATTGTTTAGAGTCGTGTGAGAAACAATCTGTGGCAATTTGATCCATCTTTTAGAGTTCAGTTTTGGTTTTCTGTCAGAGGTCCTTTTGTATGTTCCATCGGGGATGTCTAACTTTGACTTTGGTCCAAGATTTATGTATGATATTTTGTAAATAAAATAACTCTTTGGTGAATTGGAATGAAATAAAGGATTGCTTTATGTCTCATCTGTCTTGATTATCATCTTGGTGTTTTTACTTATGTCTTTACATTTATTTCAACAATTGTTATATTCATAAAATTACATAAAAAGTAAATTTCCAACAAGTTTTTTTTGTTGATAAAAGACTAGCCTAAGCACTGGTAATTTATACTTGTGAGTTAGGATGTTATTTTTGTTGGCTATAAACATAGGGTGATATTCCCGTCTATTTTGATTTAGCCAAGCAGAATCTGAAAATTATTGATTAAGATCATTCCATATCTTTTCCTCAACATTTATTTGGTGACCATACCGGGGAGATCTTTGATATCTCTCTAGTTAAATTTTATACTCAATTTTCATCGATACATCTTTTTCTGATATTGATTCTTTGACTGTTTTGTTCTTAATGACTATGCCTTTTGCAAGGCATCCCAATATTGAGCTTAGTCTTCAAGACCAGACTAACATTGAGTTGAATCTCTTTAATACCATTCTAGACACTGCCAATAACCGCATTGAACTTAACCATACTCGGGCAGTAATTGAACGAGATATTAGTGCTCAAGAACTATTGGAAGATAGACATAGACAACCTAGAAATCAGCAGTAACCCTTTTGTTTCTTCAGTTTTTGTCTTTATTTCATGTCCTTAAACTCTCGTGCTTCTAGAAGAAGAAGAGGCCTTTCACCTGAAATCAATCCTATTGCTGAAATAGGAAGAAGGAACGTTGTGTTGTCTGCCCAACAAAGTGCTGTAAGAAGAACTTTATCTTATTTATCCATCTCATCCTTCTTTCCCTCATCTATCATCCACAAGATGGCATCTAGTGGTGGCTCTAGTGGCACTGGAAGTGCTCCATATTCTCAATCTTCATCATTATCATTGATTGGTAGCTTATATAGCCACCACATCTGTGTCCAATCCACTACAAACCCCACCAAAGTCATTAAAAAGTATGGGCTTTTTCAATTCGAAGAAGATGCCACACAGTGGCATGTGTCCTCTCCTCTTAACCTAGCACCTGCTACTCGTCCCCTTCCGAAGTTTAAAGAGAACTTCCCTAAGTTTTCTGGAAATAACACTGTCAGTATAAACAAACACCTGGTAGCATTTTCCAATGCTTGTCATAACATAGGGGCCAACAACAATGATACTTGCATGTGCTTATTCGTCAATTCTTTGGAAGGAAAGGCCTCGACTGACTTCTTTGACCTTCCTCCTAAGATTTTGTCTACTTGGGAGGAGGTAATTTATTAGTTTCGATCCACTTATGGGAAATATAAAAGACCTGTCGATAAGTTAAGGGAATACAATAATTTCACATATAAGGATGGTGAGACCATCAAGTCTTTCAACTTACGTTTCACCAAGTTATACAATCAAATCCCTGAACTTATCCACCCTCAGAACCAAGCCGCTTTCATGGATTATTACAATGCATTACCTTCCCCCTACCGTCATAGGATTGAAGAAAAAGTCGTTGATAACCTTGGTTCTGCTATGCATGCTTGTTCAGAGTATGAAGAACAACTTGAAAGGACTGGTCTTCCCTAGGGAGAATTGGTTAGACAGGAATACATGCCCACTCTCTTACAACTAGTGAAAGATATGAACAACCATATGATAGCATTTGAGTGGAAGGGTATTGTCTCCCCTCACACCCCTGGAGCTTCATCCTCTTATGCACCCTCCTTTAGAAATCTGGTTGAAAACAATTTTTAGCCTAAAGCTATCCCGCCTCGTAGTTGGTGTAACTTTTGTGAGGAACACCACGAGGAAACCACATGTGAGGTAAAGAAGAGTGCCAGAGAGAATATGTTTAGTAAAATACCAGAAGCTACTATCATTTTCCTAGATTTTAAAGAGCCAGAGGACGTCATGGTCATCGACACTAGAAACAAAGCTTATGCTCCCAAGGGAAAATTTGATCCTCTCCACAGTTCTTCTAGCCCGAGCATACTCAATCGTTGCTACCCTCCAGGTTCCTAAAATTTCTGAGAGTCAAGGAATCACTCCTCCTCTCCCCTCTTCCAAATGCAATATATTGAATTAGTTGGACAACATTAAAGCAGATGCAACCCTTCTAGACATGGTTTCCATCCCTAAACAACAGAGGCATCTAAAACAATTCATGGAAGGAAAATCTTCTACTATATCCAACCTCTCTGAAGAGGTAAACGAAGAGGACTCGTATTTAAATAAAGTAGGTGTACATAACCTTAGATACCCTGTAAAAAATCCCCCTTTTTACATTTCTGTAAAGATTATGGATACGATTTCACAGTGTTGCCTCAT
Source organism: Picea sitchensis (assembly GCA_010110895.2). Lineage (NCBI taxonomy): Eukaryota > Viridiplantae > Streptophyta > Pinopsida > Pinales > Pinaceae > Picea > Picea sitchensis. The sequence goes on from SNQJ01S0003334.1 coordinate 29,648, forward strand.
TGATGGCGGTTCAGGCCCAAGTGTGATGTCGTGGATTATTATGGAAGAGCTAGGCTTGTCTTGTACAAATGAAAATGATAGAAGTATGCTCTCCTATAATAGTCTAAAAAAACCAACCATAGGTGAGATTAAAGATGTGACCTTAGTTTTGTGTGCCCACCCTAAAATAAGGGCAACCCTTAGTATTCAAGTAATTGATATTCCAGTAAGCAATTACTCAATCATATTGGGAAGAGATTGGCAAGACCTAACGGGTGGTTACCTCTCACTCGAAAAAACACATTTGTCCATTCCTCAGGATGGTAAAAACATTATATTCCTTAGAGAGGGAAGGATATCACCTTACATAGAGAGTGCCCCACAGCATAATGTAAACTATATTGAACTAGGACCTAGGAGTGTACTCCATCTTTGCTGAGGAGGATAATATTCCTTTAGAAAAAATCAATTAGATGATGGTATGTGGAACACGCACTTTGATGGTTCACACTCTAATGAATGTAATGGAGCTAGTGTTGTCTTGATTTCTCCTATAGGAAAAATCCATAACTTTTCTTATAGATTGGAGTTTTCGTGCACAAACAATGTCACTGAATTTGAGGCTTTATTATTAGGCATTGAAAATGCCTATAATCTTGGTTGTGGTCACCTTTCAGTTTTTGGGGGTTCCAAACTTGTTTTTAACCTTGTACATAAGATTTACTCCCCTAGCAACAAGTTGATGAAACAATACACCCAAACTATTTTGGAACTTATCTCGAACCTATTATATTTCAATATCACTCATGTAAAGAAGGAACTAAACTCAATGGCTAACCGATTAGCTATTTTTGCATCTTCCCCTACCCGACAAATTCTACCACACAAACTAGATTGTACCTTCCAATCTCTGTATCGTCCACATATCCCCGACAATATAAAATCTTGGCAGGTCTTCCCTAACAATCAGAGAATTTGTGCTTTCATCCAAAATGAACCTTTTAAGCCAAAGGAAATTATATCCATAGAAGATAACAAGATTCCTAAAGGCCTAAATCCTCTAGAGAGCTCATTTTCTTTGAGTGATGTAGGAAACAAGGAGGAATAGAAAGAAGAGGAGTCAAAAAGGAAGTTGGGTGAAACCATCTCCTTGAACATTGGGACACCCGAGACTCCAAAGAATGTTAAAATAGGTGCCAAATGTTTGGATGAAGAGAGAGCGAAGTTTTCCAAGTTGCTTGGTGAATTTCAAGATGTTTTTGCTTGGCCTTATGAGGATCTTCTTGGTTTTGATCCTGGTCTTATACAACATACCATCCCTATTCAAGAAGGCATAAATCCAGTCAGGAAGAAACAACGACTTATTAACCCTCTGCTAGAAGCAACTATTCGAAAGGAGTTGGAAAAACTCTTGAAGGCTAGAATCATCTTTCCAGTCAAGTATTATGAATGGGTTTCAAATCTGGTTCCTGTTCAGAAGACAACTGGTCAGATCAGATTGTGTGTTGATTTCACGCATTAAATCAAGCTAGTATAAAATATCACTTTTGTCTCCCTAACATGTAAATGATTTTGCAGCAAGTTGCAGGGTCACAAATGATGTCCTTACTTGATGGTTTTTCTGGTTACAATCAAATCAAGGTAAAAAGGGTAGATAAATATAAAACCACTTTTATTACTCGTTGGAGTACCTTTGTGTATGAATGTATGCCTTTTGGTTTATCTAATGCAGGTTCCACCTTTCAAATAGATATGCAATTAGCTTTTGACGATTTGATCGATAAGATCATTCACATCTACCTTGACAACTTAACAGTTTACTCTAAAATCCGATCGGATCATTTTGGTCATCTGAGAAAAGTTCTCATACGATGTAGGAAATTTGGCATTTCTCTAAATCCTTCCAAGTCCATTTTTGGTGTTACCGAGGGAAAGATCCTTGGACACATCATATTCGATTCAAGAATAAGCATTGATCTTGAAAGGATTGTTTCTATCCTCAATCTTCCTACTCCCATTTCCAAGAAAGAAGTTCAAGCCTTTATGGGGGTTATTAACTTCATCCGTAGGTTTGTTCTAGATTTTGCGGTGATGGTCAAGCCAATTCATAATCTGCTTAAGCAAGATCATTCTTTTTCTTGGACAGATGTCGAAAAATCTTTTGAAGGAATTAAGAAAGAAATCAGTTCAGCACTGGTTTTGGCGAAGCCAGATTTTGAAAAGGAATTCATGATATATACTAATGCTACCGAGGAGGAAGTTTTTGTTGTCCTCATGCAAAATGATGACCAAGGAAATGAAAAACCAATGGCTTACATGAGTCAAAGTTTGTTTGATGATGAATTTAAATATTTTTTTATTGAGAAACATGCTTTCTCTTTTGTTAAGGCATTGAAAATTTTCGCAACTACATCTTAGGTAAGCATACGTTGGTAAAGGTCCCCTTACCTACTGTCAAGTTTTTTCTCACACAGACTTATCTTTCAGGAAAGCTTTCAAATTGGCTTTCCAAGATCCAAGAGCATGATTTGAATATCGTTACCTCTACCACTATGAAGGGACATGACCTAGCCCTTCACTTGGCTCAGCATGCTGAGAATGGTGAAGAAATTGATGAAGAAGATAGCTCCCTTTCAGCTCTCTTTTACATAGACGATCAGATCCTTCCTGTGTCTAAACATCCTTGGTACAAGAATTTGGTTTATTATTTACAGAACCAAAGATGTCCAAAAAACTTAGACACTCATCAAAGGAGAAGACTCTATCTTGAATCTACAAGATATGTCATTATAGAAGACTTCTTATTTCAAAGATCTGTTGATGGTGTGTTACTTCTCTATGTAAACAATGAAGATGCAAAGAAAATGTTGCAAGAATCTCATGGCTCATCAAATTATGTCATTCATGTAAGAGGTTATTTTTCCATTAAAACTACTGCTTTCAAGGTTATCAGAAAATGATACTATTGGCCTTCAATCTTTCATGACTCTTATGTTTTTTCGAGGTCTTGTGACAAGTGCCAAAAGTTTTCTAGGAAAGAACGCCTTTGAACCATGCCTTTACAACCTGTTCTACCAGATTTTCCCTTTTCAAAGAGGGGATTGGATTTTATTGGTCCTATTAATCCTCCTTCTTCAGCTGGGCAAGTTTTTATTTTGACAACCACATACTATTTTACAAAATGGGCTGAAGTTGCCCCACTTAAGCATTCCACAGATGATCAGGTAATTTCTTTTCTTGAAAACAATATTTTTTTTCAGATTTGGTGTTCCATTAGAGATTATTACAGACAATGGCCTTGATTTCATTTATGCTAAGATGACTCAATTTCTAGCCAAGTTGGGGGTTAAACATTTCACCTCATCATCTTATTACCCCAAAGGAAATGGGCAGGCTGAATCTACCAACAAAAATATGGTAAGAATCATCAAAAGGCTCATCGAAGATAAGCCTCATCAGTGGCACACTCTCCTCACCTACGCCCTTTGGGCAGATCGAATTACCGCCAAGGTAAGCACTGGTTGTACTCCTTTTAAGCTAGTTTATGGTCAGGAAGCCCTTTTGCCAACTGCGATGGAACTTTCTTCCTTGAGGTTGATGCTACAGATCGAAGAATTAAATTCTTCATATGTTTCACAAAGAGTAAATGCACTACTAGACTTGGAAGAACAAAGGATGTTTTCTTTGGATAATATTAAAAGGAGACAACAAACTATTAAGTATTTCAACAAGAGTTTCAAGACTATCAAGTTTAAGGTCAATGAAAAAGTTTTGCTATGGGATTCAACACACGCTAATAGGGGGAGACATTCAAAATTTCAGAAATTATGGTTGGGTCCTTTCAATATCCCTTTTGTCTTAGGTACAAAGTCTTACATTCTAAAGGATTTACAGGAGCGATTGTTTTCCTACAACACTAGCGGTTCTCACTTAAAGAATTATGTAGAACCAACTTGAAAAGTGCTAACATTGTCTGGATTTTATGTATTTTAGTAGTATAGCTTTGTTTTCAGTTTTTCACTATTTTTCTTCTTACAGTAGTTGTTTTCTATTTTATGTTTTAACCTTTGCCTACTGCTTCTACTTTTCTGTCACTTTATTTTACTATTTTAATTTTATGCATTGTATTCTGTTATATTTTTTGTTTTGACATCTTTTTTATTTCAGTCGAAAACAAGATGTTGGATCGATTTTTCCACAGTGACAATCCTGCAAAGCATTGTTAGTCAATAACAATCAAGATCACACAACTGTTATGATGTTTCCTCCGTGGGAACCCTTGAAATTGTTATATATTTCCACTACTGTTTTATAAAGAATTGGTTATCTCCCGCTTCTTCTCTCCATTTCTTCATCCATTGAGATTTTAAGAGCAATTCTAAATGTTTTCCCCTTGAAGTTAAGAGCAGATTCCGATTGAATGATTATGCATACAGTGGTAGAACCCCTCATACTTAACAATTTTCATGAATTATTCCCAATTTCCCGGTCATCTTTCCATTAAATCTACTCACTTCCCCTTATTGCATAATTATTCTGCTTATATATTCTTGACCTGTTGTTCTTGGTCTGCAGGACCATGAGTTCTGAGTTCTTAAATCTGTTGAAAACAAATTTCCTTGTGGATTTGTTAGTTTGTTGATGATTAAAATCTCAACGAAGTTTTTCCCACAAAGTATTGCTAAACCCTATTACTATAAAAACTAAATAATACTAGTAGGTGGGACCCCCCTTGTAGATTGGAGATCATATCTGTTCATATTTAATTTTTTGATGATGTTTGACATGGCTTACATGGTTGATGAGATCTTGTTTTTACTGGCCATGGTTTGGGCTTATGAAGTATTGGTTCTTTCTGTTACTACAACCTATGTTATTCATTAACACCACTGCTACCTGTTCTTGGAACACCTGCACAACAAACATGTTAGTAATAGTACATAAAAGGCAATTGGAAAAAGGCAATAACACATACAAGCAATTGGAAAGAAATGAAAACAATGCAACAAATGCAAAGGGAATAATTTGAACTATGCTAGATGCTATACTACATGCATGAAAGATTTAAATGATTATGGTTAAATCCTAGCTAACAAGTAATAGTTATGTGATTTGATTGAGTTATATGGTTAATATGCATATGGTATTATTTGGATAGATAGAATGTTGGTGGCACATTTGACAAGGTAATAGATGCTAATGGTTATGTGAAGTGTTGAATTATATGGAACTTGGTTGAGTTATTTTATGGCATAAGTTAGAAATGTGATATGGCCATGCTATTGGTTTTAATGGATGATGGTTTCAATACATGGTTTGATTAATTGCGTTGATGAAAATCTCATTGGCATGTACAAAGGAATTAATGCACCGTGAATGGAGGTGACGTGCATTTACTACACGTCACCCTTACTCCTTCGTTGGCCGCCACCGTAATTGGGCTATTGTTCAAATTTGTTGTTGTGGTTATGCTCCGACTTCTTAGAAGAAAAGAACCGCTCGACCAAATCATGTTTTAAGGTGTTTGATTACAGGTATGTATTTTTTTTTCCCATCCATGAGTCTTCTTTGGTTATGAAATGGATATTGGATTGGATGTATTGTGTTGTGTTCTCCTTGAGTATGGAAACTATGTGAAATTGTGTTTTTTTTGGATGAAGTGTTGATGGATTTCTCTGAAAAAATGTTTGAAGTTGAGGCATTATTGGTCACCCTGATGTGTTAGCAGCCATAACGGCTCTGTGTCATCTTTGCTAGTTTAGTTGAAGGGTTTTTGTTTGGTCTGGATTGACTGGTTGTCATCACGCATTTTATATTACCATACCTAGTCTCAGCTTTTATGGGGTTTAATGGGTTTGGGAAGCCTGGTCACACTGCGCATTATTTTGGGCATTGGGTTGTTCCTGCTTTTGTTGGTCATGCAATAGGTCATGCTTCTTCTTCTTGGCTCTGCTTCTTATCAGTGTTGTTAGTGTGTTGGTTGAGATAACCACGGGGGTTATACCCTACATGTGCTAAGTCATTACAAGGCCCCAAATGGAGCATGGCCCCTATGCTCATACCTCTCCTATCATGGGATTCATCACCCTGGCCACGAAGTAAATTGTGTCATCCTCTATGTGTACACCATTGGTTTTAGAGGTTTTCTCTATTGAGAAGAATCGACCTCAGTCTTCCTGTGTTGGCCACAGGACAAACCCTTAACTTCTGAGTCTGAGGGCTGACAGAGAATACTGTTGTTGCCTGTCGGGTTTACTATTGGTTGTTATATATTGTTGACAGAAGTAATTAACCGTCTCGACCAAAGTGGATTGTATGACAGTGGTGTTGGTTTAGCATCTAGCCTCTGCAATTGTTCTTATTGAGTGTATAAGATCGACATGGTTAATGAAAATGAATTGTTAAATCAAATACCTATGTGTTGTCCTTGTGTTTCTTTAATTAATAATCCAACATTGTTCTTAATTGATCAATACACAATGATGTGTTTGATGCATTGGTATGAGCAGCGTCCTTATAAGCATGAATCAATGCTGTGTATTTTTAATGGAAAAATGATTAATGAAATCGGGGTGCTTGTGGCATTTATGTCCACTACGTATGTATGGTTATTTGATTGCATTGTTAAGAATGGGCACAAGTTTTACACAGTATGGTTTGGTTGCAGTTGATTGATTGAGAAATATTGTTGCTGCCTCTTTGTAGTGGATTGATAACTCAGCACGATAGGATGAGATAATGATACTGCGATTGTTTGTTTAAAATTGTCATAAGAGATTGTCGCATCATGGTGTTTATGGTATGTCTGCTCACTGTGTATGCTACGAGTATTTTTTTTGGGTTACTTCACAACAGAGTATGAGTCGGAGTGATGATTGATTATCAGCATGTTTAATTGGCAAGCCATGATCTTTGCAAGATGAATATGAATAACAGTGTTGAATGTCCATTATGTATGCAATTTATTTATTAAATGAATTAAGAAACATAATCAAGAACAATTTTCTTATGTATACATTTCATGATTGAATGGTTGGTAGTAGTTGATGAGCAGAGTGGGAGAAATTGACTGTGTATTCATTTGGGAAATTGCTCAAATATTAATGAATAAAAATAGAGTTCCCTTATAGTTTTTTGTAGAATGCATACTGTCTTGATTCAATGACATTGTGTTAAATATTTGATTATGCACAGTGAACTAGTTAATGAACATAGTTGTTTGACTATGCACAATGGTTGTTAGTTGGGTCACAATGGTCATTCGGTTGGTGTATTTCTTTGGAAATAATGATTATATGGATTAATTAATTAATTTTATGGACAATATCCGCTCTCTTTCCCCACCATTATTTCTCTTTCCGCTAATTAAAACCCCCTCACCTTCCCATATTCATTTTTCATTCCCTGTTCTAAAATTGATTATAGTCAAGATATTTTTGTGTTGAAGCAGTTGGAAGTGGCAACGTCTTGGTTGGATTATAGTAATGTTCTTTTTGGTTTGAATCACAATTTATTATTGTTTTCATTGAGAAGTAATTGTGTTCCCCCCCCCCTCATTATATCATGTTTCTCTCAATACAAACCCCTCGCATATCCCATAACCCTTTGTTCACCCCTTCTCATTGACAAATAGTTTAACAATTGGTATGGATTGGATTGCATGAGTCTGATATGTTGTTGAGCCAAAATCTATTTCATATTTTTTAAAGAGTTGTCATGCATGGTTATTTAAAAGATTATTTGATAATCAATCACACATGCAGGGATGAGTTATTCAAATAAAAGGCTGAAAATAGAATCCTATTACACCTTTGTCAAAGAGAAGGCCGCTACTGCCCCTTCCACATCTTCATATAATTCTGGAAAATCCATCTCCTCCCACTTGCATTGTAAGGATGATCATTCTCATATGATCAACAAGATGAGTCTTACGGATTCCACACAGCCTAAGACAGGTGCAGAAGGACAAAAATATGATAACATCAACAAGGGAATGATTTCCTCACAAACCAGGAAATATGTCTTTTGAGTTTTTATTTTATCTATTGTTGATGACAGTTGACTTTAGGAATCTTTGGATAGCATGCTTTATTTTGGATATATGAGTAATGTTTTTTTTTAAATAATCTCAAAAATCATGACCTAAATTGTCAAATGTGAATATGTTGATGGGGAGTCACAAGGAGGTGTGTTTTTCTTAACTAACAAGTTATGTTATGATTGTTATGAGCTAAAGGGAGTCACAAGGGGTCTCACCTACTAGTTATTATTTATTTATAACCCTTATTATGATTATTACTTTTCTCCTTAACTAAAAGTTGGTTGAGTCTTTTAATTAACTAAACTACTGAGTTGGTTCAACTACTTCAACCAATTCTAATTGTTTAAAAGAAAAAGGAAAGGGAGGAACAAGAGAAGGATAGAAGCATAAGCATACTAAGGTTTTCTCTTTGAGTTTATGTTGAGATAGCTCAGTTTTCATTCATTCATATATTCATCACAAGCCTAATTCTCTTTTATGATAGGAGGGTCTTATTGTAGACAACAATATTCAGGGCTGAATCACATCATTCAGACACTTGTTTTTTAGAAGTGTTGATCTATCTTTGATAGTCTATGTAGACTTGTCTGTTTGTGAATTAGTTTTCATGACTGACAAAGGCTATTGTGCAAAGTCGAGTGGGAAGCAATCTATGGCAAGCTGATCCAACTTTTAGAGTTCAATTTTGGTTTTCTGTCAAAGGTCCTTTTGTATGTTTTATCGGGGATGTGTAAGTTTGACTTTGGTCCAAGATTTATGTATGATATTTTGTAAAGAAAATGACTCTTTGGTGAATTGGAATGAAATAAAGGATTGCTTTATGTCTCATCTATCTTGATTATTATCTTGGTGTTTTTACTTCTGTCTTTACATTTATTTCAATAATTGTTATATTCATAAAATTACATAAAAAGTAAATTTCCAACAAGTTTTTTTGTTGATAAAAGACTAGCCTAAGAACTAGTAATTAATACTTGTGAGTTAGGATGTTATTTTTGTTGGCTATAAACATAGGGTGATATTCTCGTCTATTTTTCTTTAGCCAAGCAGAATCTGAAAATGCTTCAGTAAGATCATTCCATATTTATTCCTCAACACGTGGGATATTTGGGAAAGGCCCATCAGATTCATGTAGTGGTGAATAACCACCAGGTAGAGCACCATTCGACTGTGTTCGATACGTTAGGTACCGTCCCTGACTAGACCCTTAGTATTTTGATAGATCTAGGTGCTATAGAGAATTTCATTTTGGAGGCAACGTTAAAAAGAATTAAGGTAAAGGCAGTCGAACAGGATGAGTTTATCTTTGTAGAAATAGCTCTAGGAGCCAAAGATAAGGTTGGAGAGAAGGTTACATGTTGTAGCCTTAACCTGGGAGATTTTATCACCAGGGCCAACCTATACATCATGATATTAGGATCTTATGATGTCATGATCAATATGGACTGGTTAGAATCGCATGAGGCAATGCTCAACTGTAAGATGAAACGATTGAGCTTGGTCGATGACGAGGGACAAAGATGCGTGATTATAGGTTAGAACCAGGGAGTTTCCCTGAGGTTCATCTCTTCCTTGCATCTATGGAAGAGCATGTGCAAGGGATGTAAGCTTTATGTGATCATTGCGTTAAATGAGAAGGGAGTTGCAGAAGGTCTAGAACACCTTCCGGTGGTGAGAGATTTTGAAGACATCTTCCCTGAGGAGTTAGTTGGGATGACTCCAGAGAGGTAATTGGAATTCACCATAGACCTAAAACTGGGGATTGAACCGATAGCAAGAACTCCTTATCAGATGTCGACCCAGGATTATAGGAGTTGAAAATGCAACTGAAGGAGTTGATGGACCTAGGATTGTTAAATTATAATGGATGTGCTCGTTTAACCATAGACAATATAGAAATATTGTCACCCAACCATAGGTCAAAGCCACCCACGAGCACCTTAACCTTGACAGAGAATCATTCTAGAAGAAAATCCTAGACTGGATAGCCAAACAAAGGTGGCACACCTTTCTCCAAGGATATCACACCAAGCAAGAGTAACAAGAGATGATCAGAGAGTCCAAACCCTAACCAAGAGAAAACCAAAATCTTCTAATTGTAGCAGCTGCAACAACAACTCTCCTCCAACCTTGTGCATAAATTGGCCAACTACAGTGTGCACAAGTTATGTTTCTACAGTTTTGAGAATCCTAGCCAGAATGAAGATTGGCCTCCTGTATTTATACTATTTCTAGCAGACTGCCTGGGCTGACTTCTCATTATGGGTACTAATTCTTTAGTATATAACATTTCCTTTAGCTGACTTCTTCTCTTGGAACTAGGAGTTAATTATGGGTAAAGTTTTTGAAATAAGAAAATAATTAAAAATAAATGAGTTGCAACAAGAAGTGGTGAGTTTACTAATTATGGGTAAAGTAGCTGCAACAAGAAAGTGGGTTGGCCCTAAAAGAGGGAAGTTGGGTCAAAAAATTAGAATATGAAACCTAAAGGAAGACACTTGGAGAGTATAATAAGAGAGAAGGGGACTCCCATTATCACCTATTGGGAACATTGAATATCTATTTGTGAAAAGTTTATTCCATTTACTCATTGATACATCTGAAGTTGTGCAATTCTAAGTTAGCGAAGGAAGAGTGACGACAGTGTTTCACAATTGTAGAAGAGAACGGGAAAGTCATGAAAAACCCTGATTAGGGTCATCCCCACAAGTCAAACAGTGAACGTCCGACGAGTCATCCCCATAGGTTTCCTATATTCTGTCACATGAGGCCCTGTGAGACAACCAACTTTGTCACACAAGGCATTACCAGATATGAAGGTTGAGGAGTGAATATGGTTGTAGAAGTTGAGGGGAGGCTACAAGAAGTTTGACAATTTTCAGGTACAATAGATCTATCTACAGGTTCAAAAAGGTATGTTACATGCTTGTTTGAGTTGGATGCTGGTGATTGTGTGGGATATGGTCATGAGAGATTGAGCATTTACCCTTGAGGGACTATTGGTTCTATGGAACATACTATATGAGACAGATGTACAGAGGTACAATGATGGTGTATTTGTTGTTTGTTATTGGCCCACTTTTTTTGGTATTTAGTTGAGGCATATCTTGTATTTCTTGGCACATGTTTGAGGGATTTTGGTTATGGTGTGTTGTTGAAGTTATTGGTATAGATTGAAGTTGCATAACAGTGAGGGTTTGATGCTTGATCGATGTGAGGGTTCACTACCATTGGTTTATGATTGTTTTTATATGTATAGCACATGATTAGAGAGACATAGTTGTACATGGTTTGAGCTATACATTTGTGATAGTGGGTATGAGATCTATGTGATCAAATATGATTGGTTGAGGATATTATTGTGACAGGTTGTTGTTAAAGGTTGTGATAGGTTGTTGGTATAGGTTTATGGTACAAGTTTTACAATGACAAATTTTATAGGGACAGATTGACAATGACAGAGTGACATTGGTAGTATGAACTTATATTTCAGGGTGGTTGGATGAGGAAAGGATAGGTGGTTGTAGCCACCTTCTGATTTTATCCGAAGAACATAGGGGGTTTTAGCCTCCTTCTAGCTGGAGCTATAGAATTAGGGAGTTGTATCTTCCTTCAGGTTGGAGCCTAAGAAACCAGGGGGTTGTAGCCTCCTTCCAATTGTAGCGGGAAAACAAGGAAGTTGGTGCTTCCTATGAATGTACTTCTTTTGACAATATAATAAAATCATTCCATGGTTTTCTCCCACATTGGGTTTCCACGTAAAATATTGGTGTATTGTGTTTATGTGTGGTTTCATAACTTTCACTTCTTATGTATACTTCTCATATTAAATGTTATTAGTAATATGCTCATAAAGTGAACAATACATGTTGTGGTTAAAAAGGATTAAAAGTACTAATACGGATTCACCCCCCCCTCAGTATTCCAACAAAAGAAAATAAAAGGATACTTCAGTATGTCCAATGTATGGTTTAGTTTAGGATACATTACATTTCAAGGGGGACTCCTTTATTGGTTGGTTTCACAGATTCATATTGGGTCGGTGACCCTAATGATCAAAAGTCTACTACAAGTTATGTTTTCAGCCTTTGTTTTGGACCTATCACTTGGGTCTATAAGAAAAAACATGTTATTTCTCTTTATTCAAGAGAAGCAGAGTACCGATTGGTTAATGCAATTCAAGAATCCTTGTGGCTTTAATATATCGTTTAAGAGTTTGTATTCCAACAACAACATTTGACCACCCTCTGGACAATAATCAAAGTGCCATCAATATTTCCAAATATCTAGTTCAATATTAGCGTAGAAAACACATTGATGTACACATGCACTTCATTCGAAATCTCATTCATGATCGAGTTATTGAATTTCTCTTTTTCCATACAGAAGATCAAGTCACAAAAATTTTCACAAAGTATCTTACAAAAGAAAAGTTTTCAAAACTTTGATCTGTGTTAGGATTTTGTTAAGTTTTCATTAAGAGGGGACAAGATCTAATTCCTCCTTCCTTCTTATATTGTGTCACTTCTGTAAATCCTTCAATCCTATCCCAATTTGTTCTTAAAGGGGGATGTTAGGATATTTAGATGCTTAGGAGTTAGTTAAGATAAACTTGGTCTAATGTGTCATTAGGTTAAAACATGTTTCTTAGTGTGTTTCTTTAGTATATATTAGTATGCATTTGTAATCTTATGGTCACGATATGTTCCTAACATAGAGTGATCTAATGAATCATATTCTCCTCAATATTAACAACTACATTGATCCATGGATTAACACCTAATTGGTCCATGATCTCTACTTGAAGAGCATGGAGGTCATTAGTCAATGATTGATTGTGAGAAACTCTATGTAACATATTTTCTTTTGCATTAATAAATTGATCCAAGTGGCCACGTTGGTTGGGGCCATAGATGTTTCCCCATAGGGGTTTTACCACGTAAAAACATTTTTTTTTTTTATCTTTGATTTGTTTGTGTGAGTGGTTACTAAAGGTTTTCATCCTCTATTGGAATACATGTGTTTTTGAACACTAATTCCAATAGATATGACCAAATATGCATAAAATGTCCCACTATAGTATCAAGGATCCCAATGTAGTGTCATGGATCCAAATGTAGTGTCATGGATCCCAATGTAGTTTCATGGATCTCAAGGCATGGTACATGTTTCCCAATGCAGGGTTCCCACTTGGAGTCATGGATCTAACTTCTTTGCAACTCATTAGGTGATGCACACTTAGTGACTTCTCTTAACAAAACATAATTAGACATGATAGTTTTAATATTTTCCTAAGTTTTACCAAGGGGGAACAACATTAACCCTTATACATGTGACATGTCCTAGGAAAATTTGTATTTCCTAAGTCCCTAGGTAAAAGGTAGGTGATGTGATGAATAATTAGGGAAAGGGGAAGGGGAAGGGGAAAAAATTCATGTAATGACCCCCAAATTTATTTAATATGCTACATAGGTCTCCTGATTTTATTCAAATATATTTCAAGAGATAGGATTTTATATAGGATCCTTTAAGAGGGAGCTTTATCATGGAGTTACCTTTCCTCAACACTATTTATTACTACCCCTTTTATCCTTTTTCTTTACCTGTTCATTTTATTGAACAAGTTCCTTTTTCTTCAGATATTCATAGACAAGCATAGAACTAGAGACATTGGCCTCATAGAGAGGGGGCATTTCTCAAGCTTTAATATTTTTTGGATTTTTACTTTATTTCTCTTCACCTCTAGCCTTTTATGGATTTATGGACTTAGAATTTCTTAATTAGACCTCTTTGGTGACATTTTATAATTCAAACATGATCAAGATAAACCTTTTTTATGGATGGAATGGAGTGAAATGGGGAAAAATGGAAAATGTAAAGTTTGGTTCATATGTGGAAGTGCTACCTCAACTAGCTTATGAAGTAGTACAAATTGACCTGAGAAATTATGAAACTTGTAAAGGAAAAATATGGTCCCCCAACGTATGTTAAGGCAAATAATAAAACTATAAATGCTATGAAGTGTTATCGGATCTCATTTCACTATTTACCACTTTCATGAATAACTCAAAAGTTGAAACACCACACCCAAATAAACCACCAATGCATGGAATATCAAATAGATCCAAGTGAAAACTATAATGTATCATCCCTAGTGAATTTTTCAACTTAAGTTTAAGGCTAGATATGACCAATGTACCATGGATGAGGTAGTTGAATTTTCATGTAATTTAGGGAGAACAAGTAGAGAAGATGCATTTTAATGGCATGATTGAATGATCTCATGTGAGATGGAACACACCACACTCGCTGATTGGGTGGCTTTGGGACTATTACCCCTAAAGGCGAAAGATGTCCCATTTTGGTTATTTAGAGTCAAATACCTTTCATATCCCATTTGAGGCCTTAAATGATAATTTTTGGGGTCAAAACTTTGCAACCTTAGCTCATAACCTCTTGAAATTATTCTACAATTTGGTATCTTTCCAATGGTGTGAATATCACCTGAATCATATTTCCTATATAGAAGTGATTTCTCCTGCAATTTGAAGTATTGATCACCATGAAATAACTGGATGCCACATCAACTTCCATAATTTACACATGTGAATATTGTTCATGTGTAATTTTAAGAAGATTCTAGAGGGTAAAAAACCATAACATCAATGGGGTTTGATGCATGCAAAAACCCCATCCCTAACCCTAGATGGCTATCAGTCTATGTTAAATATTTGGTTGCTAAGAAAGGAAGGGGTTCCATTATGATGGTATTTAGTATTGTTCCATAGGAGATCATAGCATTGAGAGTGGAATGTTGAAGCAAAATAAAGGAAGTAGAGGATCCTATAGTAGCCATACTACCCATTGTGAATGCCCCTTTATTTGTATTTTCATTTCATAATTGAGAAGAAAAGAGAAGCGCATAGGCCTCACCTTCTAGTTTTTTTTCCCATATTGGGTTTTCCCATGGTACATTTTGTGTTTATTGTGTGGATTGGTGTGTTATCTACTTGTCTCTTTCATTTCATTTTCAGTTTTGCACTAAGCTAGAAATAATAAATATAGAATATAAGTAAACCACAATATAATAAGAGATTTCATAATATTGTAAGATCTATTGGAACACACCATTCTATTGGAATATCCACAATAATTTACTGATCAATTATGACCTGGATTAAGATGTATCATATTACACATGCCATGGTTCCATCTTGTACATGAATTGATTATTACATGCGCATCAATATGTGTGCCTTGTTGAAAACATTATAGAACACATTCACCTCATAACTATTTTTATGTATATTGAATTTTATCTCTCTCCAAGGTTGGGTTCCCCTTGTTACACACCTATTTGTCACACTTAAGTAATGCAATTTCATCCCCTTAAGTGTCACAATTTCATCACCATATGGGAATGTTTGTCATGATCCCTAGACACATTGGGGGATAAATTTATCATCTGAAGGCCGAAATATTATCTTTCCCCTTGATTTTTATCCTTTTTTGAGTATCATCACTCCCTTTCCTATATCCAGAGGAGGATGAATAACCCTTGTCATTGCTCCTTTCCCAGTTCTAAGGGAGTGATAATATCGACTTGTGCTCAGTTCTAGAGGAGAGATGAAGTAGTTACAACCATCATACCTTAATTTGAAGGGTTGTTTCCTCAAGGTTTAGGTTGGTTAGGGGTTGGTTCAAGCTACCCTCTATCCAAGGCAAGGTCAATATTTTTTGTTCAACCAAATCCTCATTTTATCATATCCTCTCCTAAAATTATCCTATGGTTGTTATGACTCAAATGCTATATAATGAAGGACATTCTTGGGTTAAAGGGAGGAAGAATTTTAGAGTATCATACCTCTGGTCTTGTGAAATTCAAAGGGTTGGAAAGGAGAGCTTGGAGGATCCATCACACCATCAACATCAAAGTTGTAAGTTCTTCATTGATTTCCATATAATATAACTTGGCCTATTCCCCTCATGCTTATGTTACTTATCACATGCATGTATATATTGTTGGAGTTACTTCACACACACCTAAGATTTAATTTTCCTAAGGTTTTTCATATGTTTATTAGTGTTTATCCAGTCTCCTAAATTTTAGGGAGAATATTCCTCTGAAACAATATTCTCTTTAGTTTTCACTTCAGTTTGACTAGTTGAGTGGAGTCTAGATGTTGCATTGGTTTTATCACCATGAAACATTGGAATAATCATAAGCTAATGTGAATTATCCTTGGTATCATCACCATGATATCACATTACCTATGATTCCCTTATCTCCTCCTCACTTCACTCTGTTTCAGTCAGTTAATTGAAGATTGGTAGACTAGTTAACTCGGCTAGGTGGAAGTTCACTCCCGTAACTACCCGAGAGACTAGACTAGGTGGCAGTTCACTCCCGTAATTGTTGGTGTGTGTCCAGATCACTCAATACCACCACTATGGTGCATTGGATTCACCTTGAGTGTGCATTGGTTGAGTTATATAGAGTATATCATGTGTAAATGATTCATTATTCATTACGGTTAATGAGAATTATTCCATTCTTTCTCAATTTCTCTCTGCAAATGTGTGTGGTATTTTATATCTAGATCTATTCTATGCAGGTTCAACACATTTACATGGTATCAGAGCTAACAGATTGCTAATCAAAATCTACACCAAATTATTTTTGCAAGTACCAAAGATTGAAGACAACGAAAAATGGAATTCACAAAAGAATTCATTATTACACCTTACAATTACTTTGCAAGGAAGGAGAGAATAATCATGCATCTCTAAACCAGAGGATTGTATAGGTTAACCTTGAATAGAGATAAAAAAACCGACATCATCCATAGAAAAATCCAAGTATCTAAATCGAATGGATGAAGCATTCAGAACAATTTGTAGTCTCATCTCTCCCTATCTCCTTTTTCACATATCTTCCTGTAAAACCTCCAATGAAGCCTGGACCAACTTGGAAGGGATATTTGGAAAATAGTATGATATGAGGGGACACATGATCGAGGTAGAATTGCTCACATTGGATCCAAAAAGCTTCAACAATCTCCAAGATTTCTTTACAAAATACAAGGATTTACTGTTGCAACTCAAATCTTGCAGGGTTGATAAATCTGAGGAGAAACAAATGGTTCTCACCATTCTCTCCAAACTTGGTCCTGAATTATCCATGTTCGTATCCACATTCCATTCAGTTAAATTCACCTCTAGAGCCACCTCTAAGATGCCTTCTCTTGAGGAATTTATCGAATCCATGACATAAGAGAAAACCAAGCTCATCAACATGGAAAAAATCAAAGGCCCAAAGACACATGCACTTACTATGGAAGATGGAAGACATCAATATCATAAATATAAAGATAAGGAAAAAAGGAAAGCTCATGCAAATCTGAAGAAGGAAGGGTACTCAAAACCCTTCAACGATGCCTCCAGATACAAAGGTGGAAAGGGAAGAAAAGAGGATAAATGCACATATTGCCATAAAGGATTCCATCCAAAATTTGCATGCATGAAAAACAAAATAGATCTAATGACTCTAATAATTCAGAAAAATGACCTTGGAGATTGCATCCCTGAGGGTTCCAAGAAGAAGAAGCCAACAGATAAGAATCCCAAGAAAGGAAATTCTAGCCATGTTTTGATTGCTATCAACTCCTCTCCCTATGCTTGGATCATAGATTCAGGAGAATCACATCACATGGATGCCAAAAAAGTAGTTCATTCTTCATTGGATGCATGAAAAGGTCATCATATTCTGATGGGGGACAACTCTCTAGTTGAGGTCACCGACAAAGGAAGGATTGAACTCACCAACGAAAGCTTCAAGAATGTGTTGCACATTCCAAAACTTTCCATCAATATTCTTTGCATGTATAATATGACGAATTACGGCACTGGAAAGAAATTCATATTCACACCTAATGTAGTGGACATCTATTACATGAAAACCAATTCCAAGGTTGCTACCGATGAGGTAAATCATCAATCTAGATTGTATACATTTTCTGAATTTATTGAACCTGGTTCTGCTTTACTGCTTACTCATGCTGATGCAAGTAGTAGGATATGGCATGAAAGGTTTGAGAATTTGAATTCAGATATATGAAATAGATTAGAAATAAAATATTGGTTGATGGTCTACTAGACATCCATTTCTCCAAAGGAATCTTTGAGGGATGTGTTCTTGGAAAACACCCTCAAGAGAAATTCGACAAAGGAAAGACTCAGAGAGATTCCTCTCCTTTATATCTGATCCATAGTGACCTCATGGGCCCTTTTCCACATCCATCAATTAACAAAGTGATGGTTTTTCTCATTTTTTTTTATGATTTCTCACATTTCACATGGACTTGCTTTCTCAGGCAAAAATCCGAGGTCTTTCAACACCTCAAAGATTTCAAAGCCCTTGTTGAGACATAGTCTGGAAACAAAATCAAAGTCCTTCGAACTGATAACGGGGGAGAGTATGTCAATAATGAGATCCATAATTTTTTTCATGAAGTAGGAATTTAGTTGCAGCACATAGTTTCCTATACTCCACAACAAAATGAAGTTGTTGAGCCTAAAAACATATCTCTAAAAGAGATGGCATCTTGCATGCTACATGAAAATTCACTACCACAGAGACTATGGGCCGAAGCACTAAATTGGGAAACCTACATCCAAAATAGATCTCCCCATAGATCTGTCAAGGATAAGACCCCCTACAATGCTTGGAGTGTCCTCAAATCAAAAGTGACCCACTTTCGTATTTTCGATTCCCATGCATGGGCTCAAATTCCCTCTGAAAACAACAAGGCACTTGATCCACAGAGCACAGAGTGTATATTTTTTGGATACCCTAATGATGTGAATGGATACATACTTATTTACCTTTCCTTGAAATGGATCATTATTGAGCGTAGTTTCCAATTCAAGGAAAGTGTCTCGCATGTACCTTAGCAGACGTATGCAGACACCTTCATTCTTCCACCTGTATGAGATGATGAGCATGCACATGTTGACTGTTCTTCAAACGCGATTTTTGACTCAGAGGATTCTGATGATCTAGATACAGAGTTAGTACAGTCAGATGCAAAGTCAGTTCATCCAGATGTAGATGTAGATCCACAATAGAGGTCCAAGTGGTCCCAGACTACTCTTCAGGATGAAGGGGATCTTGTTGGTGATCCAACTGATACTAGGAGGACTCAATCTAATTTCAAGGATCCTCTTATTGCACTCATTTCCACTGAACCATTTCCATCCAAACATGTTTTCTTGGTTCAGTATTCAAATCCACAGTCTTATGGCAAGGTTGCTATAAATCCCTTTTGGGAATCCACCATGCAGGAGGAGTACAACTCCCTCCTCGAGAACCAGACTTTGGATCTAGTTCCCATTCCTTATGGAAGGAAACTTGTCAGTAATTCCTTTAGCTGTAAATGGCTAAGCATATGGGCATGAGCCCTCGGTCATATGGTGAAGAGTATGAAGGAGGCTCCCTCCTCCCATAGTATTTGAACTTGGGATTCCCACAAGGGTATATTTTAGATACCGGCAGGACTTAAACATTCCAATAAATTCTACCCCAACCTTCTTGTAGGCTTACGTCCCACGACTCTTTAACTACTAAACTGAGGAAAGAAGATGACCATTCAAAAGCATGAGTTCACAGCGAGATAATTCATAATTACACCTTAATAATTCAATACATAACTCATTCATAGATAGATAAATATATATATTCAACTATCATTTCCATTTCAATACACAGATTATGAAGATACTTATCAGAAATTGGAAACCATGAAGTGATTGCAGAAAGGGGTGTTTGTTTCCAACCAACCATAGGCACAACCACTCCTGATGGATTTACTACTGGCCACCCCTGAGCTAGACCATAATTCTCTAAGAGAGACTCTTTATTCTTGCTCAAAGACAATCAAGGGCAGAGGTTACTCTCCTCCTCCCACAGGATCTTGGCAACTAGTTTTCTCTATACCAAGCAAGGAGGTCTGCACGAGTACTTCCACAGTCACTCGTTAGCCTTGTTTATCAGCTTGTAATGAAAACCCTGCCAACAACTTCTTGCACCCAGAATGAGCTTATTTCCCAGTTCTTCCTGAAACCAGAGAGTTGTAACCGTTCTTTTTCTCTTCTCGATATTGGTCTTTTGATTTTTTTCTCTTCGCAGATATATTGCTCAATCTCTTTCCTCTTCCCATGAATTACCTCTTTCTTTCCTTCCTCATCAAGGCTGCATGGGTCTGAATCCCCAGCTCATGGTCAGGCCTAGAAGTATTGCAAATGGTTACTCCACTCCATCTCCTCATTAACTCTTGAGGAGGACTGTTCCAACTACCACTCTGACCGGTAATTCATTTTTGGGTCAGAGAACTATTCTGGGTCTTAGCCATTAATTCCAGTAAGGTACTGCTTTGGTGGGGGGGTCATCTCAACCATTTCTAGTTCCCCTCACCATCTCTCTCATAACATCCATGGTCTATCTTGGTGAACCCCCCTTTCAGAAATTATTCAACACTTATCCATTTTCTATTAATAATAGAAAATACATACATTGTCCTTTTATACAAAAGGTTCATCAAATTAAACATTCACACATATCTGATTTGCCATAGTCTCTTGGCTAGTTATAGTTATATTTACAAACTAGGGGAAACATGGGTACTACAGATGAGGCCATTCCTCTGGTGGTGTCATCCTCCATTTTTTTCTGCACTTCTTCAAGTGTTCAACTAGTGTTCCTTTCCCATCATACTTTTGCACTATATTGCTCCCCTATTCTATGCCAAATCTAATGTGCAGTAGTCATTTACACTGGTACCATTCCTGAATTGTTTCTTTGTGTGCACCCCACCATCTTGGAGGTGTTTCCTTTAGTGCAATATCCAAGGATAACAACCTCTAATTTTCCAACACTTCCTCCTCATATTTGGTCAAGAATTCCTCTAAGTCATTTAGCCCATGAAAACTAGGAGGTTCTCTTATCTTTGTACCAACCCACCTTACTACACAATCTATTCTTGCACAAATTCTTGTGGAGACTTCATGTAATCATTGTTTCCAATTGTCCAACCTTGTGTTTGAGTCTGAACCATAGGATGTAATGCTTCTCTAGCTAAGTACCCCATCTGCAGTTGGGTTGACATAGTCTTCTTCTCGTGCAATGGTTATGTACAACTAGTTTATTTCTTCCAGATCCAAAAAAGTCGCCTCTACAAACCTTTCTCCTTCTAAAGGATCCAATGGTGCAATGACTCTATATTTTCTTGATTCAAAATTCATTTTCCTTTTCTTCAGGTTGATTATATTCTGGTTATTGAATTTCCAATCCAATCAAAGTAATGCTGGGTAAGGTGTTGTCCCATCTACTATCTCTATTACTTCATAATCTACCATAGTGCACACTCCATCCAAATCTACTATCACACCTTTAAGCCTTCCAATTGGTAACACTCTGTGTTGGTTTTCCAGTTTCAACTGGACATGTGAATATCCTAATGTGGGTTCTCCCATACACTTCCATGTATTCTTAGGAAAGACGTTTAATTCAGAGCCTAAATCCAATATAATATCTCCCATGTTGAAATCCCCAATGTTGGCATTTAGTCTGAATTCTCTACTTGTCTGTCTTCTTGTATGGATATGATTGAATGATTTCTACTCTATCTCCCCTTCTACCTCTGTGTTGCATCTTTCTATCATATTTTTTAATACCTTAACCGATGATGGATCATTTAATAACTTAACATAGGATTGCATAAAAGTATTTATTGTACTTACTTGCTCTAAAGGTTGTCCCTTACTAGTATGGTCCATTGAAGATGGAATCTCGTACATTAGTGGGTCCTACTTTTGCTACACAACTAATGTAGACACAACATTATTCTTGAGAAACTCATGTATGGCCTCCTTAAATTTATCCTTTTCTTTCTGCGCGTCAAACTACTTTTGTGGCTCAATATTCTTCTTTACCCACTGGTGTTGAGATGGATCTTGTTTTGATGCATCAACTCCTATATTGGCTACTTCTCAAGTGACTATATTGATGGTTTTCCCATCATCCCTGGATTTTTCATAAATCTATTGAACATTCTGGTTGTTATGGTTCCTTTTTTCCTGGATCTTTCTCAAGAGTGTTAGGCAGTATTTTGTTTCATAGTCTGTTGTGAGACAATACATACATGTCGCTAGTGGAAGTGGATAATCCCTTGCATAATGTCCTAGTTTTTGGAAGTTGTGGCACACTACTGGTCCTCTGCCTCATCCAAATCCTCCTTTGCCTTGTCTTCCACCTCTGTACCCACCTCGATCTCCTCACGGTGTGTTGTATTGGGGTACCTAGTTATACTGTGCGAGGTGATATTGTTGTTGCATGTTATTGTACTGCATCTGCATATTATTGTACTACGGTTGTGCATTGTTGTCTGGTGGTGGAACCTGGTTAAAATGAGGTGCAACTTTACTTGTCATCATGTCTTCTTGCACCATATAAGTTTCTAAGTTCTTTATCTCATCAGTTCCATCATTCTACAATCCTTATCATCATGACCCACTGATTTGTAAAAATTGCAATATCAACTTTTTGGTACTATCTTATACTTCTGCATGATTGGAAAATGATATGGGTCATGCCCATGCATCTTACAAATCTTGCACCATGGTCCTCATGTTGGCAAGGAGTTCAACACCCCTATTTCGATGTACTACGCAAAAGTTGGACATCCGTTCTTACGGTGTCCTTATGTCCCGCATAGCATACACCAAACAAATTCACTTTTCTCCTTTCCCTTATTCTGGTTAAGTTGAAATGTTATAATCTTCAAATCCTCCTTCAAATCCTCTATTGTTGGATCTGTCTGCTGATATTGGTTTTCTTCCAGTTGCAGGGTTGTGTGCAGAGCCTCTGCCTGAGTTTGGAACTTTTGTTGTCTCAGAGGATACTTCAAGTGTGGTAACAATGGGTTCACAAATAAGTTCCTATGTTGCATGCCAGTAATTTCATATTTCAACTTGCATTTCATATGTTTGAACCTCTGATCAATCTCCCAAACATACTAACCTGTTTTCTTCCTAATTTCAATCATTTCATTCATGTACTGGTCTTTTGAGCTTGGCTTCTGAAACTCGTTTACCAATAGTTTTTTCACGTCTGCGATAGTCTTTGGTACTCCATGTGGACTATTTACATCTAGGCTCATGTACAATTCCAATGCAAAGTCTCTTAGTGTGATAGATAATTGCGCGAGATTTTTATCCTCATATGTGATATGCTTTGCTTCCTAAATCTTCTCACAGATGAATAAATTCTTTTCAGGGTCCTCTGATGCCTCTCCCCAGAATTCTGGTACTCTGATCATGGGATCATGTCCTGCCATTTTGAACTGTGTTGAACTAATGCCTTCACGTGGTTTAGATAATTGATTGTTACTTATTGAACTTGCTCCCCTAGTTGATTTTCCTTGATTGGATCCCTATCTTGTTTCTCTTCTTCCACTAAAATTTTGTTGTCTAAACACCAATGTTCTTTCAGGTGTATTAGTCGCATATGGGGTTGTAGGTTCCACACTAATAGTGATATGGATTGGAGTTATTTATTATTTTCCGGACATTGGAACTCTTGTTTTCCTTTCGTATGTTGTGCACAGTATTTCCTCAATCTACTCCACAGCCCATAGATCCTCTACCTCTTCTTCATTGCTTGCCAAGTCCTCTCTGTCATCTATGGATCTCTTCTTGTTATTCATATTATATTGGTAGGGTATTCCACTACGTTTCTTTCCATCCTTTTCCATTATCTTCTTTATTTGGTCTTCTTCCATCATTATTGGGTCCATGGCCTCCTTCTTTCCCTTATCCATCTCCCTGTCCATATATCAACCTCTTGTCAGTGCTTCCCCCCTTTTGATATAGGTGGATATTGGTGGCCACCCACCTATTCCACCTGGACCCCCACCATTGCTTCTTTCAGTTTTTCAGTTTCCGCACAGTTTACTATTTTTAGCAGTTTTTTGGGTCTTGAACTTATGGAGCCGTTTTGAGGCCTTAAATGACGTTTTTTTGGGAAAACGGGGAGAAACATGGTTCAAAAATAATGTTTCTCACCCAAAAGTTGTAGTCCTTGGATAGATCTTTCTAACGAGGTATGGAACACGTCAAACGGAGATCGTATGCCAATGTTACGTCCCTGGGAAGTTGATGTACCAACTTACCCAAACAGGGCCCAAAGTCTTGGTGTTTCATCTCCTACGGTTAGGTATTTGGATGTTTAGGGTTTTCCATTGTTTCTCAATAATAATAGGCCTTCGAGCCTCATTGTAAGATGGTTCAGAGGCTAGTAGCCGCCACATCTCTTCTCAGAGATAAGCTACTAGCACCCTAGCTAGTTTATTTCCATTCTATCTGTAAGCATATTTCAGTCATTTGTTATTAATGAAATGAAGTCTTATTTCTGCCGCATCTCTGCATTTATGTGTATTTCTGTATTTCATTGTGTTCCTACATAAATCTGGATCAGTGGTATCAGAGCGGTCTGCTCATTCTCGATCCTTCTTTGCATGTCCCCAACGAGGTCGGGGTATAAGGAGTTGGGGCTCGATCTGGTTGAACCTTTGCAAGATCAGCCTTGCAAACCCCGACGAATACCCATGGGGGAAGAAAAGAAAGATGAGGGAGCAGGAGATCCTATCAAAATTTTTCTCGAGGAGGCCCTTGAGAAACAAAGAAACGCGATGATGGACAACTTTGCCCAGATTCTTTAACGGATTCCCACTGACAGCGCATCGACATCCAACAACCACTCTGGAGGCGCCACTCCTTTT
>SNQJ01S0003334.1:55993-70713 GCA_010110895.2 Picea sitchensis
ACACCCTCACCAAGGTTGTAGGGGAAAATGCCTTTGAGCTCAACATTCCACCATTCCTTGGTCTGCACCCAGTGTTCAATGTGGATTGCCTTCAGCCCTACTTTCCACCTCTACTAGACACATCTGACATGGCAGAACAACTCACACCAACAGAGTTAAATCCAGACTGCATGGAACAAGCTAGAACTAATCAGATCATCGATACACAGATCAAGTACACCCGAAAACAAAGGATACCGCTATATCGAGTTGTCAAAGCAGGCCAGCTCCTTCACCAAGGCAAGTGGCTCACCGGGGACCAAGTTCAGCAGAAGTTTCCTTATCTCATGGAGGAACTCAACACAATGGGGACCATTGCTTCCTAAGAGGGGAGGAATGATCCATGTGGATATTGGTGGCCACCCACCTATTCTACCTGGACCCCCACCATTGCTTCTTTCAGTTTTTCAGTTTCCACACAATTTACTATTTTTAGCAGTTTTTCGGGTCCTGAACTTCCAGAGCCGTTTTGAGGCCTTAAACGACGTTTTTTGGGAAAACGGGGAGAAACATGGATCATAGATCATGTTGCTCACCCAAAATTTGTAGTCCTCAGATATATCTTTCTAATGAGGTATGGAACACATCAAATAGAGATCATATGCCAAAGTTACATCCCCAGGAAGTTGATGTACCAACTTACCCAAACGGGGCCCATAGTCTTGGTGTTTCATCTCCTAGGGTTAGGTCTTTGGATGTTTAGGGTTTTCCATTGTTTCTCAATAATAATAGGCCTTCGATCTTCATTGTAAGATGGTTCAGAGGCCAGTAGCGACCACATCTCTTCTCCGAGATAAGCTACCAGCCCCTTAGCTAGTTTATTTCCATTCTGTCTATAAGCATATTTCAGTCATTTGTTATTATTGAAATGAAGTCTTATTTCCACTGCATCTCTATGTTTATGTGTATTTCTATATTTCACTGTGTTCCTACATAAATCTAGATCACCTTCCCCCATGCACGCAGGGAAGTTTAGCTCTCCGATTCCATGGTCATCACACCTTTGTCATACAATAAAATATTGATTGAAGTATACAACAATCTGATGTACCTACCTTTGGGTCCCTTCAAAAACTCCTACTATGTCATAGTGTAGGACTTCGTGGTATCTAGTGCAAATTCGATGATAAACCCTACAAAAATATCATCTAACCAGAAATCTGCTGCACGCGTGAATTTTTTATTAACTTGATGTAACTGCACTATATCCATAGGATTCCACTCCAGCTATCTGATCTGATTTGTAGGGTGGTTGTCCTTTAACCTCAATAACCACTCCTGCAACAAATGCAGGAAATCACAGAAAAATACCTCATGCAAGTCCCTCAACACATATTTTTCGAGATATTTGCGCGGTGTCAGATTAAGGTTTCTGTTATCCTTTTGCGAAAACTTGAGTTCCTTTGTTCTCAACCATCTTTCAATCTCCGCCTTCATTGGATTCCATGGCCGAGACATTCGCCTCTATACTTTCATCCTCCATGCTTTTCTTCCACAGATCTTGTCTACTCAATCTTGTGCAGTTTCATCCAACAACATAACCATTTGTTGGTTACTTCTTTAACTGAACCAATTTCTGATCTCAACCAGGTTTCCGACAAAAACCTCAAAACTATCAGCCCTCCCGGTAAACCAAAAGGCAACATTGTACATAGGGTGCACAACGTAGTCTCACCTGAGATAGATTTTATGGGGGATTGCAATACTCAAGTGTTTGCAGTCTAGGACTTAATGGGGATTGTGGTTGGATTATTTTCCTTATGAAATATCCTTGTTAATAATTCATATACTTCTATGATTCATTCATATTTAAACCTATGCATGCATGCATGGTTCACCCCCTCTTGGGTCTAAGTCCACAAAGATCTAGATTCTTCGCTCTTTTATTTATTTTGTAGCAAAATATTGTATTTCACACAATACATATTCAATATTACAATCAAAATGAGGGAAATTACCCTATAGGAGGATGAATAGATCACACCAGGATCCTCATCCTATGACCTAACCCTCAAGGACTAACTTATTCAACTCTACCACAAAACTTATTATAATCAATGGCTTCCCATCCAACTAACTCTCAATAATCAATTGATCGACTAAATTCTGTTTTTCTCTCTCGATTATCCTTTCCTTGACCTCTTAGGTACTTATTTTTACTATTTTATAGGCTTATAGTCATTAGAATCTTTGTCAAAAACCCTAACCCTGGAATAGTTATGCCTTTCTGCATGCACGCCACATTGATTTTCCTTCTTTTTTTGCATGCTTCTTTCCTGCCACCTATTGTGCGAGCTCCAAAATTAGGTCTCTCTCTCCAAAAATGGGCATGTTCACAAAATAGATCTTTTTCCCAAAAATAGGCGTGCACCCAAAATAGACTTTTCTTCCCATAATAGGCCAGTTCCAACACCAACCTATTGACATCACATTGGGAAGAAACCCGTCAATGGGTATTATTTCGAGCATAGTTCATTTTCGGTTTCAAGCTAGTTAAAAAATGAAACCAACCCTGAGCACAATTTTTTTATCTATTTCAAGCTCATTAAAAAATGAAGAATAAACTTAGAGCATAGTTCATTCTCTGTTTCAAGCTCATTAAAAAATGAAGAAGACATCTTATTGTGTTCTTAATGGTTACGCTTGGTACTGCTTCGCTACTATTTGTCATCTCGCTTTCTTATGGCCATTTCAATTATGATTGATGTTATTTGTTATATTCATGTGGGTCCCATTTTGCAGTAACCCTCTAGAGAGAGACACTCCTATGAGTGGTCCTCACTTGCCATGCCTACTTGCTACACCCTATTGTAGTCATTACTTAGGATTCGTTCTACCCATTGGAACATATTTGCATGCCACTCATTCTCTTTAGACGATCTTAGTCTTTTTTCTTTCTCGTGCTCATAAATACACGAGAATAAGTTACCGAGTACAATTTCATCACTTTTTTGGGCTCTTAAAATCTATAATAAAAATAAACTCTTTGGAGTCTCCTTTAAGCTCTTTTCATCAAACATTGCAGAGAGATATTGTTTCCTTTCACATTCGTTAAAAGGATTTGAAAGGGCATCTATTCAATGTAATTTTAAGCCTTTTTGGATCGTATGGACTAACTATGAAAAAGGAATACTCTAGTCATCCTTGTCTAGAAGAGTTCTCCCTTCTATTTTGTTATACTTTTTTGGGCTCGAGGGACTAAATTTACGAAAAAAAACACCCTGGGGTCTTCTTTAAGTTCTTTTTAGACTCTTTAAACGTGAAAAGACAACCGAGTTGATATTCCACGGGATCGTAAAATTATACATTGAAGAAACCATATGGGACCAAACCTATCCTTATTTAGGTTCATTAAACATGTGATGAGGGACTCATCGAAGATGAGCTAAATTGATCATCTGCTATCCTCCTCAAGCTCATTAAAAAAAAGAGGTACTCGCCGCTCATGGTGGGGGAAAATTTGAAGGAAGTGGGTTAGTTTTTTGGAAAGAATTATGGTAATCGTTTGTTGTCACCCTTGATCATGGAACATGTTTGTGTCTTGTCTTACAATTGGGTAATTTTCTTGTCTCTGAGTCATACCAATTCTATGATTCATTATACTCCTTCAACCCACCCGAAGAGTGCCCCAGTTATCGTCGCACTATGATTTGTTCTATATCTCATAGAGTCAATGCTGCCAAGTCATTTATCGTGCCTCACAATGTTCAAGGGAAGTTTCAACCCAAATCAACCTCTTTGTAGTATTACCAACCTTCATCCTCGTGTCAGTTTGTGTTCATTTGATCCATTATCTTACATCACTTTCATGTGTCAGTTTCATGTCAATGATGGGGAACACATCCTGGCCCTCCTTCAACAAGTTTGTTCCTGTCGAATTCAACACATTATCTAGGAATTAGTCTTAGAAACCAATTAGTACCTTGAAACCTGCATTCCCCAATAGAAGGTCTCCTCACTTTCAACAGTTGGCTTACATCATTGGCCTCTAATCAAATGATTTGATGAATGTTTGACTTTAGTTCATTTATTCACATTTGTTGGAATGTACTAGGGTATCTTGGGATTCATTGTCATCATTGGTGATTTCCCTCACACGTGTTAATGATATACATCAATCACTAGTAATCAAGTGGTTTCTACCATGTTCGACATCAACACATCTATTCACATGGCTAGAATCGTACCATTTCGGGATCATGACGAAGACCCTGGGAGCCCCTTAGGAACCCACCTCTGTTATGTGCCTCACCCAGGTTGTGATGGAGATTATTTAAGTACTTAGAATATTCTAGTATGACCATCATGTTGGCGATCTCACTGATATATATGCTATCACATAGATCCACTTTGTATTGGTCTATGGCTATGCTTTTGTCATATCGTAGCTCCATTTTTTATTCTTTCATGGCTACGAATTGATTGCATCATGGAGGTATGGATCCACATTGTATTTTTGGTGGCCATATCCTTAGTCAATGCTTTCATGGATCCGCAGTGTATTGGTCAACGACCATGCTTTGGGTCATTTTATTCTGAGTATGGGTATACCTACCTTGGGGATGATACATATACAATGTTTGATGTTTTTTTGTAGATTTCGCTTGACTCTCCTATTCCATAACCCTTGCATGTATATTTTTGTAAAGTGTTTTGGCCATCAATTTTTCTTTTGACCTCACATTGTAGGGGGCATCTGTTACACATATTTTTCACACTTAAGTGTCACAATTTCATCACCTTAAGTGTCACAATTTCATCACCATGTGGGAATTGTTATCACTCCAAGAAACTCCTTAGGGTTGTAAGCTACGGATGCTTGGTAACTTAGAAATAATGGTTTTTGTGTTTGGAACAATGGGGTCTTGAATGATTTGTATAAGGAATAGCTTATCACACATCTAAAGATGGAGTGCTTTCAGTAAACAATAACCAGATCAAATAATTGAAAGAGAGAATGGAGAATACTATTCTTGATTTTCCAATACAAATGAAAGTAGGGCCTAATGCAAGACAGTGAGGAATCCTTTAATTTCAAGCCTATGAGTTCAACAAAGAGGTAACAGTCTTTATGAACTAAAATAAACTGAAATTAAATTATAGAGAATGAAATATGGACAATTATGGTATTGCAAACGAAAGGAAACTTTACTTTATTTCTGCAAAAAGAGTCTTTACAATGGCATAAAAATTCTCCCAGTTTGAACCCTTTGTTTCATATCAAAATTAGGCATTTATAGCCTCTTACAAACAGTTTCACAGATCCTAAAAACATGGATATGTATTTAATAAAAACAATTCAATTCTATCTAAACAACTTGAAAATAAAGTCTAAACCACTAAACTTAGAACTTGAACTGTCTTCAATCTCCAAAATTCACCATCTGCATCCTTCAACTCCTGGTATTTGCAATGTGATGAAGAATAGAAGGACACTTGTCTAAACAATTGGATCTCCCAACATTCATGGTCGATCTTTGGGGAAATGGTTTTGCATGTGTTACCAAAATTCCCTTGAACCTCTGATGCTAAACTCTTTGCATGCGATCTGATAGCCCATTGATACACTGGAGCTCCTTCAAAACCTGTTTGGAATGAACTGTCCTGTTCTTGGCTTCAAAAATTACTTTTCCCACTTTCAGCAGCTAACTCGTTTAATTTTTTGCGGGTTAGCTGTTGAAAGCCATCACTTTCCATAGTTAACGGGTCATAAAATATAGTTTTGCGCTGGTGAAAGCCCCGATTGCGCTCAAAATGAGTTTTCACCTCCAAAATTTCGATTTCATCAAAATTTAATGTGTTTCTAATTTATCACCTTGCATATTAACGACAACTTGAGTGAGAACCTTCAGATCTGGATGAGATTTTTGCCTCTGTTTTTGTTTTAACCTTCTTATCTTCCTTTTAAGGCATTTGGAAAGCCACCACAAGCTATTGTAATCTTTGGTGAGTTTTTTCTTTCTTTTCTTCTCCTTAACTCTTTCCTTAGCCAATCTCTCAAATGCAGTACTTGTTTTTTCAAAGTTCTCAGACAGCTTCTTATACCTTTCTTTAATTACCCTTTCCAACACCTCTTGCTGGGCAATTACTTCCTTCAGATGCTTGATCTTCTGAGACTTCTTTGATTTGGAGATTTTTTATGTTTCTCCCTCTTCTGTATGGGTGAAGGTCTCATAGTTTTGTGCACACTCAGTTTTCTGCTCAAGATTATCAGTGACAGGGCATTGATCTTGCTGCTCTGATTCTGAATCTGAATAGGGAAAGTTTAATACATTCTTCCCTGTACTCTGCTCTGTAGGATGCTCTGTGATTTTCTCCGTGGTATGCTCCATGGTCTGCTCAAAATTTAACCTTTTCTTCGACTTGTAGGGCTTCACTCCAGAAATTCTGTCTTCTGGAGGTCCTGGCAGGGTCCTTCTTTTTCTTGAACTACTTTGAGGGGAAGATTGTTTCTTGGAAGCTTTCCCTGGTTCATTTGCCAGCTGGGTCTATGTTTCAAAACCTTCCCAGAATAAGAAATGATCCCAGCTCCTTCCCTGTTGTTTCAATTCCTCCAATTTGATTAATTTTATGAGGCCGAAGTGACATAGAGTACTTTTTATGCTCAAGGGTTGAGCCCTAATCTTCTTGCAAACCTTAGTCAAACTTTTATGTAGGAAAAAAGGCAAATTAAGGGGAGTCTTGCCTGTGAAATGATCCATGAGTTTGATGTGAGACATCATAACTTTATCATATCTACCTTCTGAAGTAATGTACATTTGGATGCCTTTGAACAACTCCTACCATTCCTCTTCTAGATAGGAAACCAGCATACCTTTTTTCCATGCCTTGTGCTTATATCCCTCTTTCAAATAAGCTCTGAAGTCCAGATTTTTGGGAGTAGTGGTTTTAAACCATCTCTGACCAGTTCTTGGTAGGCTTGTAGCTGCGGCAATGACAACTTCATCCACTCTAATTTCCATGGACCCAATATGAGCTTTGTTCCCATCGAAAGTCTTGGCAAAAGCTTCTCCCATAGACTGGTGGCAACCAATTTGCAATCTTTCAATGAACCCAATGCATCCTGCGTTTGAAAAATGTCTCTGGACTTCAGGGTGTGTCTGCAAAAAGGACAGGCTATCCATCTCTCTCTTGATTAGAGCACCACTGTGTTTTCTCACCATTCTTTAGCTCGAATATCTCGACAATTTGTAACCCCTGCAACTGCTAGTCGAGCCGAGATTATGCGTTGTTGAAAGCACTTCGGGAGTCGGCTCTGTTTTAAAACATTTGAAACTTTGACAACCCTCCGTGAACAGGGTATGATATGGAAACAACGACTTGATCTGATTCTTATCAGGCCGACAATACATCTTCTGTACCTGCACCACTGGATTCGAGCTTGACATCCCAGATACCATGATTATGGAGCGTGAGTTTCTGAGCCGAATTTGCATCACAATCCTATTCTGACGTACCGAATTGAGTTTCCATCATTACCCACTCTTATCAGTGCATGATTTGGATTTTCCAGACGTGGGATGATTATATCATCATTGCCTTTAGACGTGGATATCACGCACGTGATTCCCGCTTTCTTCAACTAACGACCCGTGGAAATCGCCTCTGTTGGTTGTTCAGACTTGCCGCTTTCACCAGCGCGTGACCCTGTGAAAGACCCCCGTTAGTTGTTGAAAGTCTTCACTTTCCTTAGTGCGTGACCTTTTAAGAACTTCCCCTTAGCTGCGGAAAGTATGCACTTTCACCAGCGCACCACCTTGTAAAAATTGCTCCATAGCTGCGGAAAGTATGCACTTTCAACAACGCACGACCCGCGAAACTGATTGTTTCAAAATTTGAAATTTACCACTTTCAGCAGTGCACAGACTTATGAGAAGCGCTCCTCAGGCTACTGAAAGTCATTACTTTCCACAGCTAACACTCAACTTTTGGATACACGTTAGCTGTTGAAAGTGGATAATGTAAAATTTTGAAAAGAAGACTTTATGGATCATATTATTTGCTAAGACAAAAACCAAAACCTAAGTTTTGCAACTATAAAAACTCAAAAATTACTTGAGTACACTACCGATAGCCATGCTATCCACCACAAAACTTGACCAAAAGGACGGTTTTATTTTGGGAGTTAACATGAATATTTGTCATGATCCCTAGACATGTTGGGGGAGAAATTTATCATCTGAAGGTCGAAATACTATCTTTCACCTTGAGGTTTTAGCATTTTTTGAGTATCATTGCTCCCTTTCCCATATCCAGAGAAGGATTAACCCTTGTCATCACTCCTTTCTCAATTCTAGGGGAGCGATACTATCTTCCTATGCAAATTTCTAGGGGAGCGATGAAGTAATTGCAACCATCATACCTTATTTTGAGGGGTTGTTTCTGGGAGGTTTCAGTTGGTTAGGGGTTGGTTCAAGCTACCCGCTATCCAAGGGAAGGTTAAGCTTGCCTGTTCAACCAAATCCTCATTTGATCCTATCCTCTCCTCAAATTATCCTATGGTTTTTATACCTCAAATCCTATATAATGAAGGCCATTCTTGGGTGAAAGGGAGGAATAAGTTTAGAGTATCATACCTATGGTCTTGTGAAATTCAAAGGGTTGGAAAGGAGAGCATAGTGGCACTATCACAACATCAACATCAAAGTCGTAAGTGCTTCATTGTTTTCCATATAATATAACTTGGCCTATTCCCCTCATTCTTATGTTACTTATCATATGTGTGTCTATCTTTGCTTAGTTTAATATAGATAGATATATTTTTCCTAACAATATATTGTGGAAGAAGGAAGTTTGGTTTTGTCTCTTGAAATATTTCTCTTGCACTGGGAGCTTGGACGTCAAGATCAAGGGTTGGAGAAGTGAGGAAAACTAACTGAAAGGAGGTAGGTCATCTATCACATTCTCTCATCTTCTCTTCTCATTCCATTTGTGGGCATATAGAATAGATTTAAGGTGAAAGTAGGGAACCATTTGTTACCTTTTGTCTTGGATCAAAGGAGTCTTGATCCAAGGGGGGTTCACCTGTTTGTAGGGGAAAATTTTCTAGAACATCCCTCAACAAGGCTCTCTTAGTTCTAGAGAATACACTTTGATGTATTTTGATTATACATTATTTCTCCTAAGTTCACACATTAGGCGACATTTGTTATCGGACTATTTTTTTCTTCTTGTGCAAATGAAAGGGGGTTTCTTTGAAAATATCACTTATTAAGCATATACCAACTCTAAGAGGTCAATGAAGCATTAAAACATGAGAAATACATTAGTTATATATGGAAAATCAACATCAAACCATGCAATTGACAAAATTCATGACTATGTGACACATCAATTTCATATGTTGCACATGGTGCATCGGTAATCATTCAATAATTGCATAGTCTTCTTGTACAACATTAGACTTGCAACAAATTATGTAGTCCAATTGTTTCCGTGCACACTTAAATCTAGGAAAAGATTAAAGATTACATTTTTTCTAACAATTATGATTGGGTAATTGGGGAGAATGTCACACATGGATCTCTCATGGGTTACATGAGTTAATGAATGCAAGGTTATGTTGCAAAAGTGTATTATGAGATTGATTCATTTTCTAAAATTTGTTCATTATGTCTCACCAATGTTAGCATTAATCATTTCTTCATTCACTAAGGACAAAGTTTCTTCCAACTACCACCAAGTTCATAGAGAAAGTCTTAAAGAGGACATAACCCTATTGCAAGAGAGCTCTAAAGGTCATCTACACATTGCACTCTAGGTGACATTGTTCTTATCTTTTGTAATCTTCTTCCTCACTTTCATTAATACAAAGCTTCATGTTTCCTTTCCCCTATTAAAATGTACAGTTGAATGGTTTTCATATATCTACAATAGTTTGAATGCTAATATACTTATATCTTGTGAAAATTATAGTGTTAGTGTGTTTGATACTTTCAAAAGATTCAGGAGAAAAAATCCCTCATAGATCAGGAAGGAAGTCACATAATACTTTCATATATGAGGGTGGGGGGTGCAGAAATATTAGAGTAAATGTATATTAGTAAATGTAATATACATTTACTCTAATATTTCCACACCCCCCACCATCATATATATGAGGGTGGGGGTGCGGCAATATTAGAGTAAATGTATATTACATTTACTCTAATATTGCCCCACCCTTATGAGGGTGGGGGTGGACCAATATTAGAGTAAATGTAATATAAGGGTGGGGGGTGCGGCAATATTAGAGTAAATGTAATATACATTTACTATAATATTATAGCACCCCCTACCCTTATATTACATTTACTCTAATATTACCGCACCCCCCACCCTCATATATGAGTTTAGATGTTTTAATGAGTTTACAGTTTTTACTATGATTTTTTTTAAGTACATTTAGGTTTTTTACTATGGATTTGTTCGCTTCTTTTTACATGTGTCCAGTGGTACTCTTCCTATGTTTTTACTTGCTCGCTCACTAAACATACTAGCGCGCCACCTTCTTTTAACAATTTTCCTCTCCATGCATTTTTACTTGTTGCGCATTCCAATTGTGCCTGCGTGTTTATTTACTGGCTCAGTTTCTGAGTATTTATTTAATTTCTCATTTTGTTGCTCATGTGTGGAGAGTTATCATTAGTCTCTTTTTACAGCTGATCCTTTTACCTTTATCACTCCCATGGGTGTCTTCACAATTATGTAAACCATCATTGCCCATTTCTCCCCTTTCCATTTCTTTCTTTGTGTGGTTGCACAAGCTGACGAGGATTAGAGTTGAATGAAGGCAACATAAAGAGTGAATCAAAGCAACACCGGAGAGGAGTCGAGGGATGCAAATTGGTTAAAAAATGTTTGTCTTGGTTTTTTAAAGATATAAGCGAATCATTCTCATTTAATTTGAGATTTGTGGAGACTTTATTATGTTTGGATGGAGTCCCATTAAATCTGTAGGATTTGAAGATAAATTAACATTTCATATTTTGGATGGGGCTCCACTATAATTAGGTACAATACAACTAAAATAATGATTCCAACATTGATAGATCTGTTGGAAACATGCCAACGAATTTTCCTATTTGGTCACATGCAGATGCATATGCACGTACACATGCACATGTGCGTGCTTGCAATTTACTTATGAATTGTTCGTGTAACTATGTTATCTATTCATGATCAGTCTGTGTAACTGAGTGATAGATGTTATATATACGAGCATACCCATAGAGGTAGATAACAATGTGAATGTGAGTGCAAGAGAGTACATTGTGTGAGGAGAGGATGGTTGTATGTCTGGGTTGGCTATTGTAATTCTCCCTTGAATAGAAGAAGACCGATAATCATTGCCCATGGTTTTTTCTTGAGTTGGGTTTCCACATAAATCAATGTTTCAAGTGTTTGTTTGTTGTTCTTGGTTTCATGCATGTTTAATCTAGCTCATGTATGCTTTGGTTTTGTGCTTTGTTTTTCTTTCGTTGCCCAACAAGTGGTATCAGAGCTAAGGCGAATTGAGTAAGTGTCGCAGGTGAGCCAAGGAGAATTGCATACAAGTCTTTGGAGAGAGAAAGAGATGAAATTGTGTGTCTCAGGTCATCGACGTGTCGACGCACTCACACTTAAGAAATTTCAATTTTCGGGAAATCGACGCACTGAGTTCCTGCACCATAGAGCGTCGGCATGTTGACACTCCCCCATTCACACTCAAGGAGTGCTAGCGCTCCCCCATCCATAGTAATGGAGCGTTGATTTCCTCCCTAGCACTCCCCTTACACACTTGAGGAAGCGCCGAACTTCAACTTTTTTTTTATGCATGGTTTAAAGTTTGAAAGGGTTTTGTGTTTTTTGGTTTAAAGTATAAACTAAAGTTCGAAAAGGTCTTTATTTTGTCTTATTCAAAGCATGACATGGTCGAATCTTTATTCAAGGCATAAGGCATAAAACGTGGTGACAATATTGTGATAAAGTGGAGTGGTAAATAAGAAGCGGAGGATACATGAGTGGAGATTTAAAAGGGGATGCCATATACAAGTTTTTATGGGGAAGATTAAACATTTTTTTTAGGAGTTGAAATTTAATGGATTTGGTAAAAGGTTTTTTAAATATTTTTTAAAACCTTTTAACAATTAGTTTTTAGTTTAACCTTGAGCTATAAGGTTATTTTTCCATATAGAAAGCTCAGTTTTATAAGTAGTGGCTTTTTGGAGTTTTCTGCTAATGGTGAGAGTGTAGAGTTCCAAGTTTGAGGTGGAGAAATTTAGCGGTAAGAATAGATTTGCACTATGGAAGCTTAAAATGCGGGATCTTCTTGTGCAACAAGGATTGCAAAAGGCATTGGCTGGAAAGACAAAGAAACCAATAAGCATGATATACGAAGACTGGGAGGATCTGGATGAAAGAGCCCTCAGTACTATTCGTTTGTGTTTGGCAGATGAGGTATTGTTTAACATCATTGAAGAGGAGACAACGACAGGTTTGTGGACCAAACTGGAGAGTCTATATATGAAAAAGAACTTGTCAAATAGAATCTTCCTAAAGAGG
Organism: Picea sitchensis; assembly: GCA_010110895.2. Classification (NCBI taxonomy): domain Eukaryota; kingdom Viridiplantae; phylum Streptophyta; class Pinopsida; order Pinales; family Pinaceae; genus Picea; species Picea sitchensis. The sequence continues at coordinate 68,555 of SNQJ01S0003334.1, forward strand.
AAGTTGTACAGCTTGCAGATGAAAGAAGGTACAAAAATTGTCGATCACTTGAATGTTTTCAATACTCTTATTTGTTAATTAACTGCTATGGAAGTAAAGTTCGAAGATGAGGACAAGGCCTTTACGCTACTGTGTTCCTTGCCTGAGTCTTGGGATTATCTAGTCACAACTATGTGGTCTAGCACAACAGATACCATTGATAATGACACTGTTGTGGGAACTTTGTTGTGTGAGGAAATGAGGAGAAGATCCAGTAAGGAAACCTCAACAGCAGAAGCAATGGTGGTCAGAGGTTGATCTTCAGAAGGAGGGCAAGATTAGAAAGGTACAACCATGTCTAAGTCAAAAGATAGCAAGGATAAGGCAAAATGTTGGTTTTGTGGCAAATTTGGGCATTTCAAGAAGGATTGTTGGAAAAGACAACAAGCATCCAAAGAGGACTCCACAATAGAAGCAAATTCAGCTACATGTATGGTTGATGAATTTTTGTCTGTCTATTGTGTCTCACCACCTGTTTTTGCATAGAAAGTGTAGGGCGGTGATGGTTGAGTCACCATGAAATAATTAAAAAAAAAAAATTCTATTTACTTTGGAGTTGCAAAAGTTATTGATTGCATGTAAATGGGCATATGTCTGTAAGACCTATATAGGCATGTGTGCCCTTGGTTTATCAGGTCACCTGTGAAAAGTCTAGATGTAGATTTAGGTAGATTGAATATGTGGGGGGCACATGTATGTTTTTAGGTCAAATCAGGTGGTTTTTTGGGTCCATGTGTTTTGGGTATCCCATGGGATTGTGTCCATGGATTGCATGTAATGAAGCCTAGAAAAGGCTTGGTGAACTCCATTGTAAATGGGCCTGGAGGTAAGAGGTGAAGGCTTACTTGGTCGGTTTGGACGGATTTGGTCAAAGTCATTCGAATGCAAAGTTCAAGGTGGAGCAGTGTTTGATGAGTCTCCTTTTATAAGGGGATGTATATGGAACAACCAGAACGGTTAGTTCAGAATCACAATAGGAGATTTGTTTGCGAACTCAAAAATCATTGTATGGCCTGAAGCATGCTAGGAAAATGGTACAAGATGTTTGATTCCTTCATGGTGAGCCAAATTTTCAAGAAGTGAGTATAACCATTGGGCTTATGGTATATTCATTATCTTGGTGTTATATGTTATGCTTGTTCCAAGCACAAGCATGGTTGAGATCAACAGGTTGGCTCAGTTGTTTAGGACATTTGTTATGAAGGATCTGGGAGCAGCAAAATAAATCTTGGGCATGGAAATACATAGAGACAAGAAAGATGGTAAGCTTGGTTATCACAACAACAAGTATGTGGTGAAAATACTCAAGAAATTATGTATGAATAATGTGAAACCGGTAAAATCCCTTTGGCTTTCCATTGTAATTTCTCTTCAGGCTTATGTCCTAATTGATGAAGAATAAAAGGGTTATATGTCTCAAGTATTATATGCTAGTAGGAAGTTTGATGATTGCGATGGAGAAATGGTCAACGTTTCACATGCAATTGGTGTTGTCAATAGACACATGGAAAAACCAGGTCAGGAGCATGGAAATGGGTGCTTCAAACATAGAAGCACAAGTATCACCTACAGTGGTTGCAGTGATTTGGTCTGTGGTTATTGGTTCATGAGTTTTGGACAAGTGCATCGGTATTTTAGACAGGTTACTGAAGGAGACAGAATGGTCCATGATGGAATGAATCATGCAAGCATGTTCACGTAACGGTATTGTTAGAGAAATGCGGAGCTGTAATGGTGTTTGGCTTCTCTTGCAGGAAAGGTGATGGATGAATTTATTAAGGGCATGATATATCAAGTAAATTGTTGTCAAGGTGGAGATTGTTGGAAACATGCCAACGAATTTTCCTATTCGGTCACATGCAGATGTAGATGCAAATGCACGTACGCATGCACATGCACATGCTTGTAATCTACTTATGAACTGTTAGTGTAACTATGTTATCTATTCATGATCAGTCTGTGTAACTGAGTGATAGATTGCAAGATACCAGATATATAAAATGTGCAGAACAGAAACGAAATGCTAGAAATAACAGAATAACAGTGAAATATCCAGCATAATCTTCACAATACACAGAAATGATATACGAAATAGCAATAGAAATAGCACTTGAACAGAA
>SNQJ01S0003334.1:86153-107592 GCA_010110895.2 Picea sitchensis
CGACATCTGCATCTATTTGGCCATCAAATATGGGAATGTCAAAGTTTACTTGTACCTTAAAAGGAGTGGCGCCTCCAGAGTGGTTGTTGGATGTTGATGCACTGCCAGTGGGAATCCGTTGAAGAATCTGGGCAAAGTTTTCCATCATCGTGTTCCTTTGTTTCTCGAGGGCCTCCTCGAGCAACATTTTGATAGGATCTCCTACTCCCTCATCTTTCTTTTCCTCCCCCATGGGCAGTCGTTGGGGTTTGCAAAGCTGATCTTGCAAAGGTTCAACCAGATCGAGCCCCAACTCCTTATACCCCGACCTCATTGGGGACATGCAAAGAAGGATCGAGAATGAGAAGACCGCTCTGATACCATTGATCCGGATTTATGTAGGAACACAATGAAATACAGAAATACACATAAACGCAGAGATGTAGCGGAAATAAGACTTCATTTCATTAATAACAAATGACTGAAATATACTTACAGACAGAATGAAAATAAACTAGCTAGGGTGCTGGTAGCTTATCTCTGAGAAGAGATGTGGTGGCTAATGGCCTTTGAACCCTAAAAATCCAAATACCTAACCCTAGGAGATGAAACACCAAGACTTTGGGCCCTGTTTGGGTAAGTTGGTACATCAACTTTTCGGGGACGTAACTTTGGCATATGATCTCCATTTGACACGTTCCATACCTCGTTAGAAATATCTATTTTAGGACTACAACTTTTGGGTGAGAAACATGATCTATGATCCATGTTGCTCCCCATTTTCCCAAAAAACATCGTTTAAGGCCTCAAAACGGGTCCAGAAGTTCAAGACCCGAAAAACTGCTAAAAATAGTAAACTGTGCGGAAACTGAAAAACTGAAAGAAGCAATGGTGGGGGTCCAGGTGGAATAGGTGGGTGGCCACCAATATCCACCTGGATCATAAGGGGGGAAGCACTGACAAGAGGTTGAGATATGGACAGGGAGATGGATAAGGGAAAGAAGGAGGCCATGGACCCAATAATGATGGAAGAAGACCATATAAAGAAGATAATGGAAAAGGATGGAAAGACACGTAGTGGAATACCCTACCAATATAATATGAATAACAAGAAGAGAGCCATAGATGATAGAGAGAACTTGGCAAGCGATGAAGAAGAGTTAGAGGATCTATGGGATGTGGAGTAGATTGAGGAAATACTATGCACAACATACGAAAGGAAAACAAGAGCTCCAAGGTATGGAAAATAATAAATAACTCCAATCCAGATCACTGTTAGTGTGGAACCTACAACCCCATATGCGACTAATACACCCGAAAGAACACTGGTGTTTAGACAACAAAATTTTAGTGGAAGAAGAGAAACAAGATAGGGATCTAATCAAGGAAAATCAACTAGGGGAGCAGGTTCAATAAGTAACAGTCAATTATCTAAACCACGAGAAGGCATTAGTTCAACACAGTTCAAAATGGCAAGACATGATCCAATGATCAGAGTACCATAATTCTGAGGAGTGGCATCAAAGGACCCTGAAAAGCATTTATTCATCTGTGAGAAGATTTAGGAAGCAAAGCATATCACATATGAGGATAAAAATCTCACACAGTTATCTATCACACTAAGAGACTGCGCGTTGGACTTGTACATGAGCCTAGATGTAAACAGTCCACATGGAGTACCAAAGACTATCACAGACATGAAAAAACTATTGGTAAACGAGTTTCAGAAGCCAAGCTCAAAAGACTAGTACATGAATGAAATGATTGAAATCAGGAAGAAAGCAGGTTAGTATGTTTGGGAGATTGATCAAAGGTTCAAACATATGAAATGCAAGTTGAAATATGAAATTACTGGCATGCAACATAGGAACTTATTTGTGAACTCATTGTTACCACACTTGAAGTATCCTTTGAGACAACAAAAGTTCCAAACTCAGGCAGAGGCTCTATAGATAACCCTGCAACTGGAAGAAAACCAGTATCAGCAGATAGATCCAATAATAGAGGATTTGAAGGAGGATTTGAAGAATCTAACATTTCAACTTAACCAGAATAAGGGAAAGGAGAAAAGTGAAGTTGTTTGGTGTATGCTATGCGGAAAATAAGGACACCGTAAGAACGAATGTCCAACTTTTGCGCAGTACATCAAAATAGGGGTGTTGAACTCCTTGCCAACATGAGGACCATGGTGCAAGAGTTGTAAGGTGCATGGGCATGACTCGTATCATTTTCCAATCATGCAAAAGTATAAGACAGTACCAAAAAGTTGATATTGCAATTTTTAAAAATCAGTGGGTCATGATGATAAGGATTGTAGAATGTTGGAACTGATGAGAGAAAGAACTTTAGAAAATTATAGGGTGCAAGAAGACATGATGACAGGGAAAGTTGCACCTCATTTTAACCAGGTGCCACCACTAGACAACAATGCACAACCACAGTACAATAATATGCAGATGCAGTACAATAACATGCAACAACAATATAACCTCGCACAATATAACTAGGTACCCCAATACAACACACCGTGAGGCGATCGAGGTGTGTATAGAGGTGGAGGATGAGGAAAAGGAGGATTTGGATGAGGCAGAGGACCAGTAGTGTGCCACAACTTCCAAAAACTAGGAAATTATGCAAGGGATTATCCACTTCCACTAGCGACATGTATGTATTGTCTCACAACAGACTATGAAACAAAAGACTGCCCAACACTCTTGAGAAAGATCCAGGAAAAAAGGAACCATAACAACCAGAATGTTCAGTAGATTTATGAAAAAGCCAGGGATGATGGAAAAAACATCAATATAGTCACTCGAGAAGTAGCCAAGATAGGAGTTGATGCATCAAAATAAGATCCATCTCAACACCAGTGGGTAAAGAAGAATATTGAGCCACAAAAGAAGTTTGACGCGCAGAAAGAAAAGGATAAATTTAAGGAGGCCATACATGAGTTTCTCAAGAATAATGTTGTGTCTACATCAGTCACGTAGCAAAAGCAGGACCCACTAATGTACGAGATTCCATCTTCAATGGACCATACTAGTAAGGGACAACTTTTAGAGCAAGTAAGTGCCATAAATACTTTTATGCAATCCTATGTTAAGTTATTAAATGGTACATCATTGGTTAAGGTATTAAAAAATATGATAGAAAGATGCAACACAGAGGTAGAAGGGGAGCTAGAGTAGAAAACATTCAATCATCTCCGTACAAGAAGACGAACAAGTAGAGAATTCAGACTAAATGCCAACATTGGGGATTTCAACATGGGAGATATTATATTGGATTTAGGCTCTGAATTAAATGTATTTCCTAAGAATACATGGAAGTGTATGGGAGAACCCACATTAGGCTATTCACCTGTCCAGTTGAAACTGGAAAGCCAACACAAAGTGTTACCAATTGGAAGGCTTAAAGGTGTGACAGTAGATTTGGATGGACTGTGGACTATGGTAGATTATGAAGTAATAGAGATAGTAGATGGGACAACACCTTACCCAACATTAATTTGATTGGATTGGAAATTTGATAACCAAGATATAATCAACTCGAAGACAAGGAAAATGAATTTATAATCAGGAAAATATAGAGTCATTGCACCATTGGATCTTTTAGAAGGAGAAAGGTTTGTAGAGGCAACTTTTTTGGATCTGGAAGAAATAAACTAGTTGTACATAACCATTGCATGAGAAGAAGACTATGTCAACCCAACTACAGATGGGGTACTTAGCTAGAGAAGCATTACATCCTGTGGTTCAGACTCAAACACAAGGTTGGACAATTGGAAACAATGATTACATGAAGTCTCCACAAGAAGGTGTGCAAGAATAGACTGTGCAGTAAGGTGGGTTGGTACAAAGATAAGAGAACCTCCTAGTTTTCATGGGCTAAACGACTTAGAGGAATTCTTGACCAAATATGAGGAGGAAGTGTTGGAAAATTAGAGGTTGTTATCCTTGGATATTGCACTAAAGGAAACACCTCTAAGATGGTGGGGTGCACACAAAGAAACAATTTAGGAATGGTACTAGTGTAAATGACTACTGCGCATTAGATTTGGCATAGAATAGGGGAGAAATATAGTGCAAAAGTATGATGGGAAAGGAACACTAGTTGAACACTTGGAGAAGTGCAGAACAAAATGGAGGATGACACCACCAGAGGAATGGCCTCATCTGTAGTACCCATGTTTCCCCCAATTTGTAAATATAACTATAACTAGCCAAGAGACTATGGAAAATCAGATATGTGTGAATGTTTAATTTGATGAACCTTTTGTATAAAAGGACAATGTATGTATTTTCTATTATTAATAGAAAATGGATAAGTGTTGAATAACTGCTGAAAGGGGGGTTCACCAAGATAGACCATGGACGTTATGAGAGAGATGGTGAGGGAAACTAGAAATGGTTGAGATGACCCCCCCACCAAAGAAGTACCTTACTAGAATTAATGGCTTAGACCCATAATAGTTCTCTGACCCAAAAATGAATTACCGGTCAGAGTGGTAGTTGGAACAGTCCTCCTCAAGAGTTAATAAGGAGATGGAGTGGAGTAACCATTTGCAATACTTCCAGGCCTGACCACAAGCTGGGGATTTAGACCCATGAAACCTTGATGAGGAAGGAAAGAAAGAGGTAATTCATGGGAAGAGGCAAGAGATTGAGCAAGATATCTGTGAAGAGAGAAAAATCAAAAGACCAATATCGAGAAGAGAAAGAGAACGGTTACAACTCTCTGGTTTCAGGAAGAACTGGGAAATAAGATCATTATGGGTGCAATAAGTTGTTGGTAGGGTTTTCATTACAAGTTGATAAACAAGTCTAACGAGTGACTATGGAAGTACTCGTGAAGATCTCCTTGCTTGGTATAGAGAAAACTGGTTTCCAAGATCCTATGGGAGGGGGAGAGTAACCTCTGCCCTTGATTGTCTTTGAGCAAGAATAAAGAGTCTCTCTTAGAGCATCATGGTCTAGCTCAGGGGTGGCCAACAGTAAATCCGTCACGAGTGGTTGTGCCTACGGTTGGGTGGAAACAAGCACCCCTTTCTGCAATCACTTCACGGTTTCCAATTTCTGATAAGTATCTTCATACTTTGTGTATTGAAATGGAAATGATAGTCGAATATATATATTTATCTATCTATGAATGAGTTATGTATTGAATTATTAAGGTGTAATTATGAATTATCTCGCTGTGAACTCATGATTTTGAATGGTCATCTTCTTGCCTCAGTTTAGCAGTTAAAGAGTCATGGGCTGTAAACCTACAAGAGGGTTAGGGTAGAATTTATTGGAATGTTTAAGTCCTACCGGTATCTAAAATATACCCTCGTGGGAATCCCAAGTTCAAATACTATGGGAGGAGGGCACCTCCTTCATACTCTTCACCGTATGATTGAGGGCTCATGCCCATATCCTTAACCATTTATGGCTAAAGGAATTTTCTCATGAGACAACAAGACTTTCAAAGGACCCATGTGACCAAGGTCTGGGAACCCTACGCTAGGCCCGAAAGGAGTTGAGCCTTTCTGACTTCAGATTTCCAGGAGTTTAGGGCTCCAGAGTGTTTCTCCCTGACCATTTATAAATTGGTCAAAGGAAAATGGTGGTCATGGTTACCCACAAGGTTGAATGGAACCTGGTGATATCCCTAACTATAGTAGACATACCTACCTCACCATTCAACCTTGACCCATTTACCCATCACGAAGTAATGTGAATCATCGATTCAAGGGAATTCGATAGCCCCCCTGGTCATTGGATATATGCCAAGGTAACTTTGGCGAAGTCCCACTTTAGGAAAACAGAGATGTTATAGCATCAAAATCCCCGAATGCCAAATTTAAAAAGTGAGGAGATCCATGGATATGGGTAGTTTTCTAAGAACCCCTCTTAACCGTCCAATCATCTAGAGAAGGGACCTGCATATGGTACTTCAACGAAGTCTTACTTCTAGAGAGTGTAGCGGCCATAAAGATGAAACCCCAAAGGGTGGAGCTACGAAGTAACGAGAACTGTAGATCTAGGGATCCTTTGAGATCTTCCCTGACTGTTGGATTTATACCAAGTTCATCCTGTCATTGACCACTTCGGAACGAAAGGGGGTGGTAAGCAAGTGGAGTACCCAAACATTGAATTTGTGAAGTGATAAGAACCGTAGATATGAGGATGTTTTTGGATCTCTCGTGACCATCAGATCTAGACCATGGTCAACCCAACGCTGACAACTCCAGGAGCAAGGAGGAATTCACACCATGAATCCCCGGAACATCTAAATTAAAAATTAATGGAGGTAGTAGATCTAGGGGTTAAGTGGACACACCTTGACCATGAGATCAAAAGACTTGAAAGGCGATCAGTCTGGGGTGATGTGGCATGATGACATCACCCAGGGTGATGTGGACCCATGTTTGACATATCATGTGTCACCTGAATTTGTACATTTCACAGACCCTATCTGCCCATTAAAATGTGATACGTGTCACCCACTGTAGGGGCCACATGTCCTCTCTGCCTTGTTGTGTGTCATCTCTGGAAATTACATGTTTTTTCCATGTGGTGGGAGGGGTATTCAGGACCCACCTGTATTTTTCATCACATAGAGTATGTCACCCTGTTCAACAGTGGACCCTTCGAGAGTTCAGGACTTCAATACTTTGGGGGTTTGGGATGCAACGTTGTGGGTAAGGTGAAAGGCCTGAAGGCCGAAGCCACGTGAAGAAATTCTGGGACTTCAGGATTCTGGGACTTTGGGACTCTGGAGATTTGGAGTACAGTGTCGAGGGTGAGTCGAAAGGCCCAAAGGTTGGAGCCAGGTGGTTATATTTTGGGATCCTTAAGGAATTTGGGACTCTGGAGGACATGCGTGTAGAAAAGAAAAGGGATGTTCAACGTCGAAGGATGAATTCTCCTCTAGCTTGTGTGTTAGATGAGTATTAAGTCTTGTCATTCGTTTGGATGGTGGATAGACCTTCCCTGCGAGAGGTAGGAACTTGGAAATGGTACGAACGACATGGATCCATGTGACTCTCAACCAATGAATGCTCGAAGGGCTTCATGAAGCCATAACTTGTAAACCAAAGATCGAATTAGAGCCTGGTAACAGTTGTTAGAAAGCTATGGGTGAGTAGAATAGGATGAATCATCTCAGAGAGATGATTCAAGATGATTTGAGTAAGAAATATTTTTATGCCCCATACCTAGAAAGGGTACTTAGGGGTTTGGTATGCTACAAATTGGTATCAGAGCGAGGTTACAACACTTGGTCTTCTTAGGCTCATGAACGAGTCACTTAAAAATATTATTTAGAGAAATCTTAGGGGTAACACCCTATCTTGCCCATTCTTAAGAGGCTTAACTAAGCCTCTACTGAGGGAAGGAGTGAAACCTTTTGTTGTTGTATATGTTTTGAAAAAAAATAAAAAATTGAACTGTGTGTTGTTCCTAAAACTAGTAGATCATTAACTAACAGAGAATGTTTTATCAACACTCAAGCAGTCAGTGGACCGCAAGAACACTACAACATAAAGGATGGTGAGACACCATGAATTGGGAGAAATATCCCACAATAGAGAGGAAGAATATGATGAAAGGAGGGTGGTGGAAACCCCTCTAGATTTGGTCGAAACTGTAAGAAGCCTCATGGTAGAATTACATAGTTGTAAGGATGATAATGAAATGTTGATAAAAGAGAAGGAAAAGTAAACTTAAATTAATGCATTACTACTGCAAATCTTATCAAATATACAAAGGAAACTACAACATGGGCTAGCATCCAGTCATGTGGACAGACATCATACGAAGAATACCCAAAGTCCACCTGAGATATGAAAGAATGGCCTTGAAAGTGGCCACATAAGGAGGAGAACCTCAAAGAAGGATCAACCTGGAGCCAAGAGACACTCTTCGGAAGAATCCTCTGGTGAGGAAACTGACAAATCCAAGAAATTTTCTAGTAGCAAAACTAGTTTGCATTCTTAGGAGAGAGGAAAGAAGAGGAAACATTCCAAGATTCATGACCCTGAAGATTTCAAGAAATCCAAACCACCCACTTTCAATGGAGAAATTAAGAAGGGGGAAGAGGCAGAAGTTTGGCATCTTGGCTTGAAGAAGTACTTTAGATTCCATGACTACTCTAAAAATTTAAAGGTTTGAATAACCATTTTTAACCTGAATAGAAAGGCCTCCATTTGGTGGGAAGACCTTTAGAATGTGAAAGGAATCCACGAGAAGGACTTGTCATGGAAAAAATTTGAGAAATAATTCAAGAAGAAGTACATGTTAGAGAAATACTTTGATGGGAATACCAAAGAGTTCTATGAACTCAAGTTGGAACAGTTCAAAATAGAGGAATATATAAATAAATTCCTTGAGCTGATAAGGTATGTGCCCTACATCATAGATGAAAAGGTAAATATGCAATGATTAATTAGTGGACTACCTGAGTCCTTTCGAGACAGGATTGAATTCGATGAGCCAAAGACCTTAGAAGACACTATCTGGAAGGAAAGGTATTGCTATGAGAAGTTCAATAATAAGACAGAACCTCATGAGGACTGGAAGAAGAAAAATAGTTCAGAATTCAAGAAAAAGGGGTTTAAACCCTCAAGATTCAATAGCTATGGGAAAGGTTCTAAGATGATCCTTCCTACTAAAAGTGTATACCAACAAAATTTCCCCTCTCAGAGTGGAAATAAACCCTTTGGAGCAGCCCCATGTAAGATTGATAACACAAAGAGAGAACCCTTGAAATTTTGGGGTTGTGGAGAATAAGATTTGTTGAGAGACTGTCCACATAGGAAAAAGAACAGTAGGAGAGTCTACAACCTCCAAGAGGCTATCACATTTAATGATGTGTCTAGGAGCATGCCATGGATTTATGCGGCCTTGGATAATAAACAAGTCGACCACCAAGATTCAATGGTGGATATGGAAGGTATGATTTCCAACCATCTAGTTTCCATTTTAATTGACCCTGGTTCTAATTTGAGTTATGTTTCCCCTCAAACTATTGAGAAATGTAAATTTCAACAAGTTAAATATGTTAAATCATGGTTGGTACAACTAGCCACTGGAACCAAGAGAAAAACAACATAATTCATACCAACATGACAATTCATTATGAGTGGATCACCCACCCAAGAGACCCTAAACATACTCCCTTTAGGATATTATGACCTATTGATTGGCATGGACTAGTTGGCTTCCCATAAAACCAAGTTGGATTGTTACAATAAAACTTTGGAATGTGACAATGAAGAAGGGAGAAAGGTCACCCTACAAGTGATTCAAAATCATGTTTCAATGAGACAAATACCATCCCTTCAAGTGAAGAAGTATTGCAGAAAAGGATGCCATGTATATGAAATACAAGTGTTGGACTCTATTGAGGACCACAAACCAAGCCTAGAGGACCATCCCATATTAAGATAATATAAATATGTATTCCCATAAGAGGTACCAGGTCTACCTCCAAGAAGAGATATTGACTTTTCAATAGAACTTGCACCAGGAGCGGTGCCAGTTTCTAGAACACCCTATACAATGCATACACCAGAGTTGGTTGAACTCAAGCTATAGTTAAAGGAAATGATGGACAAAGGATACATTCATGCTATTATTTCTCCATGGGGAGCACTAGCTTTGTTTGTGAAAAAGAATGATGGCACACTTAGGTTGTGCATAGACTATATGCAACTCAATAAGATGACCATAAGGAGTAAGTATCCCTTGACAAGGATCAATGACTTATTTGACCAATTAAGGGGTGCTACAATTTTCTCCAAGATTTACTTGAGGTCTAGATACCATCAGGTATGAATTAAGGATGAGGATATCCACAAAACAACCTTTAGGACAAGATATGGTCACTATGAATTTGTGGTGGTGCCATTTGGGCTAACCAATGCACCAACCACTTTTATGTGCTTAATGAATAATGTACTCAATAAATTCTTAGACAAATTTGTATTGGTTTTTATTGATGATATCCTAATCTATTCTAAGAATAGATAAGAGCATGAAGAACATCTCAAGCTAGTGCTTCAAGTACTGAGAGAACATCAACTCTATGCTAAGTTTAGTAAGTGTGACTTCTTCGAGAAACAAGTCCATTACTTAGGCCACATTATTTCTAAAGAAGGGGTGGCAGTTGATCCTGAAAAGATCAAAGTCGTCATGGATTGTCCTACCCCAAGGGATGTATCTAATCTCAGATCCTTTATGTTCCTAGCAGGATACTATAGGAGGTTCATAAAAGGATTTTTCCAAGGTTGGTTTCCCAATCACTCCCCTTCAAAAAAAGGGAGTTAAATTCATTTGGACATCATAATGTGGAGAGAGATTCCAAGAGCTAAAATACCTTCTAACCAATCCACTTTTGTTGAAGATTGCAGACCCAAAAAAAGACTTCCTTGTGTGTACAAATTCCTGCAAGGAAGGACTTGGAGGATTCCTTATGCAAGAAGAACATGTAATTTACTATGAATCCAGAAAATTGAATGAGCATGAAATCAATTATGTGACCCATGATCTAGAATTGGTTGCCATAGTGCATGCTTTAAAAATGTGGAGGCATTACCTCCTGGGTAGAATATGTATGCTTATGGCATGCCATTATGGGTTGAGGTACCTGTTTGATCAACCAAAACTTAATGCTAGACAAGCTAGATGGATGGATCTCCTTAGTGAGATTGATTTTGAAATCAAACATATCAAAGGAAAAGAAAATGGGATAGTTGATGCCCTTAGTAGAAGTGTGAAATTGATTCACCTGGCAGCTATAAGCACCTATGAAATGGATTTCAGGGAGAGAGTCAGGAGTGCACAAGAAACAGATCCATTTTTCGAGACTATGAAATCGTACTTAGAACAAGAGACCAAAGGGCTAAAGTACAAAGGATATCAATTGTTGAATGATGGCCTACTAACTTGTTATGAGGAAAATCACTCTATGGCATGGGATAAACCAAAACAGATGGAAATGACTATAGAAATCAACTCTAATCTCAAGTATGCTATATAAACAAGCATGCTAACAAGACAAGATGAAGAGCCTACCTCATCCAGACGTTCGATGAAGTCCACTGTTGAGCACTTGAATCAAATCAATACACCTGCAACTTGTCCTCAACAACCAAGATACACAATAATATGGTAATAATATATAAAGTTAGCACATATAATAACATAATCCATAAATATTCATAACAAATATTCCCATGCAATAACAATTCAAATATTTGCAAGACATTAATTGGATGAGAAAAGAGTATTTCTATTAAAATGTAATCAACAGAAGTGTATGAATGACAAACTTTTGTGTCGTAAATTCGGAACCGAGAAACTAAGTCCCTTCCAGTTGGGCCTCCACCAAGGGAAAGCTCATATAAGAGAGACAATGAGGTTCTCCATCAAATAGGTAAGAGCTTGGGGGTTGAACAATGTGTTCAGACTTAAAAGCATAAAGGGATGCAGACTCAATATGAAGTGAATAATTTCTCCAGAGTAACTTTTCTCTCAAAGTTGAATTCTTCTCCCCTTTTCCATAGCTTGGATATGGCCCATTTATAGCCTTCAAATGTAACTAAAGGGTTGAGTGAGAATGTTTCCATTATATGGAAGGTCAAGGATAATGAATATCTTGACGTGACATGGAAACCCGACATCAATTTTTAATTTTGAGCAAAAAACCCTATGTATGCGGGTTGCAATGGTGCAACCTACGTATACGCATGATGTATAGCTGTTAGGGCAAGTATAGGTGGAAAAATACAATTTTTAGCTATGGGAACTACAAAAAGGGACTTCAAGTCTACATAGGGAAATGGAAAAGGCTTCTGAGCAAGTTTTCATGGGGTGAGGAAAATATTTCTATAATAGATGATCCCTGATGTGTGAGGTCAGAGGAGTATCTATGATAGCCAAAATATATTATAGTTCCCAGAAGTGGAGTAATGAATACCCAGCTGGACGAACTAGTTTCTCATAATAATATTAAAATTCATACTGACTTTGCGCTCATGGCTTCCAATTTGAATTACACTACAGATCCATGTGGAAATATACCAAACAGTTGTTCATGGCGATGAATAGGAAATAAAAGAGTAGATACATGCCATAGGCTATCATAGTCATGAACAAGGCCCAGTGAAAAATAGTCGTAAAATCAATCTGGAGATATCTGTATACAATGGAGTACAATCTGATCTCCCATGATCACTGAAGTCATATTGGTACTAGTCCAATGAATGATAGAAACAACTCAAGAAAGCTATGACTATAAAATGATGTCTTCAAGTCTTCTACATGATCTTCCAAAGGTGCAAGTCTACATCATGTGAATAAAGGAGTTGAGGTTGAACACAATGAGACTTTGTTTGATTATCGGTCATTAAGGTATACCATTAACAAACGTGAGACAACCTGTTGATAATGAAAATAGGTATCAAGGCACCGAGTACATTCTTACAAGTGTGAATAAAGGGGTTGAGGTTGAACACTTGAAGAATCCATTGATCAAGAGACATTGATGTATTCCCAACTGTCGATGGCAAGAGAACCTCCCACTGATGACTGTAAGCCTCTAGGTACTCATAGGACTCTAGGTATTGTTTCCATAATAGATGGGATGAATTCGATGGAAGAAGACCTGCTAAAAGGAGAGAATTAAAGAATCTCTCATCATTTAGCTTGAGGTACAAAGCAGGAGCTTGATGATTTGGAGGAACTCGGAAAAATGACATGTTCACGAACCGACAACCTTGTGCATCTTTTGCATGCACTAGATGTAAGCAGTGCACGAAAAAGACCCTCTAAATAGAAGCTAATAAGGAAAATTGCCGACAAAGGTGAGGAAACCACCAATAAGGCTAATGGAATCCAACACACTACATGAATCCCAATGTGTGAATAGATTTATTTCCATCGAACACGAGGGAAGCCCCATAGTCAACGACCAATGAGGAAATGTCAACTATTGGGTTTAAGGTTACCTACCCATAATGAAAGTAGGACCAGGGTGCACGATAGAACTAAAAATTCATGTAACTCTGAGACATACTAGGAGTATGGCCAACATGCAAAGTCAAGAGTTCTAAGAAATGGTCGACCCAGGCTAATAGACATCCTTTGAACAAGAGCATGAGACAAATGGATGATTCTAGCAGCATAGAACCAAATGATGAAACTTTGTGATGTAGGAGGCATCAATCAAACTCTCCATAGGGACTGGAAGAGTAACTAGTTGAGGGAGTAAACTCCAAGTAACGAGGTCATCTTCCTAAGGTCATGCTAAACCCAAAGTTTTGATGAAAAGTGGACTCAAAAGTTTGTGCTTTGTTCAAAGGAGACACGATTGCTTCCAACTTAAGATAATATTGTTTTCCCGTCTGTCTTTTTTGTTTTCTCATAGTCAAATGAATGCTATGATACAAAGGAGGAAATGAGTGTCGCTAGTAAACAACTAGCTCCAAGAATGGAACATACCTATGCTCAATGCAAGGAAGTGCATGCAGGATATGGATACTTGGGGGAGTGTTTCCTCTTGGGGTATAGGGTGTCAAACTGCAAAGTCTATAAACAAGGCTCTGCTTGGTTGATGATGCAAACTACTGAGGTGATAGGATTATAATGCGAAAGAGAGAACTAGAAATAGGCTCAATACTGGAAGCAAGAGAATGATATGCAATTACAACTTAATGCCAAAGAATGTCCTTTTTCATAAATTCAATATACCTAGTTTTAAAAAGGGTTAAACTTACACCAAATAGGTGTCCTTTCATATCCAATTTATGAGTGTGAAAGAGACAAGTTCACCTGGCAATCTTTTCACTTTTTGAGAGAGTCAAAAAAGAGCTTAAACAAGACTTGTTGGGAGTCCCATAGGTGTAGGTTAGCATGCTTATGAGTAATAAATGAGGTTCAAACACAAAGCCATATATTAGCTATAAGGGACTCCCAGTCCTACGGAAAAAATCTCTGCATGGGCATCAAATGGCACAGAGGTTCTAACTAGGGCACCCATGTTTGGTAAGTCTCTACCATTCAATAACGACACTTCTATTTGCAGAAAGAAGGTTATGTGTCTCTACTAAATGGTTTCGTACCTAATGCATACAAATTGCAGTTATAGGATAATGAAAATGTGCAAAACGAAGTGATGGCCTATCATATATGTTGGTCAACAGAAATACCTGCCAAAGTTACGAACGAGAGACATGGCGCTATAAATCGCAAGAATCCCTGGATAAAACCACTAAAGCCAACTCCATCCACTGCATTATTAGTCCACTAGGCCAAAATATTATAAAAAACTATGCAAAGTGGGTAAAAAAATTCTATAAATAGTGAAAATAACCAAATTTACTATACCATTTGTATTTTTTTTACCCAAATAGTGCATTTTGAACCAAATTGCCCCCAAATTTCAACTGCGGATTGTGGGAGCTATGAGTGATGAAATTGGAAAACGTATGGACCATCATCTTTCCCTTCTCTTCATTTCTAGTGGATTAGTATTTGAAATTAGGTCTCCTTTTTTGAGTATTTCAAAATGCAAATTAGAAACTAGGGTATACACGGGTTGTAGATCATCGGGCCACATATACACAGCCCTATACGAGACTATTATCAAAACATATTGCGTATATGTAGCCCTATACATGACTGTGTAAGTTGTAGCTCGCATACAAGTCTATGGGTTTAATTTTTAAAAGTTTATTGACTCAAAAATTGATTTTAAACTTGTAGGATGGTGCTAGAGTGGAGAGAAAGAGAGCATGAAGAGGTTGATGTTGCAGTAGAAAGATATCCAAAGGACCAAATAACATTAAGAATATGTGGGCTATATAAATTTTGGGCTCTCAAAGGCATGAGGGCTTAAGTGATACTACTTCAGATGTTGGTGAACTACTGGGATACAGATACAGAGGTCTTCAACCTTGATGGGCAACTATTGAGGATTAAAGTCGAGGACATATACTTTCTAACAGGATTGTCATGTCGAGGTGAGGTGGTGAACCTCAAAGCCCATGGAGCTAAGAGTGGCATGAACACAGAGGACTACATATACACTCATTGCATTACAGGGACCGAGAAGGTAGGGAGCCAAATCCCTATCAGAGTGATCAACAACCTGAGTCTCAAGATCATTGTCCTAGTGTTGACATAGATCACAGGGTCAGCCTCATTGCATCAGGCATTAAGGACACTTATGTTCTACTCAGTGGAGTGTTTGCGACCCACGGTTTTCGACTAGTGCACCTCACTACTGGCCAACATGAAGAGTCAGCTGACAGACTACAAATAGGGTAGAAAGAGGAACTTCGGGTTCACGTTTATCTTATGTAGTTTTTTCTTCGAGCAGGTTCCATTCTTGGGCCCTATAGTCGATATTGTTCCACATGGGCCTCGTGATCTAGCTATGGAATGGTGGACCGAGGTGATGAGGCAGTTAGGGGTGGTATGGTACCAACAACCTAAAACGACGATTTTTTATTTTGGTGGCATCGGAAAGTGATAGATCTAGCCGACTATCCTTATGTAGATATTGACTTCAGAGTAGATCTGGACATGCCATTACCACCAGATTCTGCCTACGGAGACATATGTATGCAAAAGTTTTTTGAATATTTCATTTTTTTTGTATTTTTGTAGAAGAAAACAAAAATATTTTTTGGATGATGTCAAGTACTAATTAAAACATGTATGTTATGCATATGTGGGTCTGCGATTTCCATATGGACTTCCACAAAACTGATAGAAGCATCAGGGGGATGTGCCAGCGGGAGGAGACGTTGAGAGAGTGATTCAAAACATGCAGGGCAACTTGTCTCATTTGACACAAATAATTCCCATGGTTCAGGTAGAGGATTTGTCGAAGGCGATGTAGTGGTAGTTGGTAGGTGTGCCTCGTACTTGGGTGTAAATCTTCCAGCATCTCGCAAACTCCGTACTATGTTATCATGACAGATACCCGCTGCCATAGGCGTATATGTTGTGATTATTGTATTGATCATTCGTATATGTATTTTGATGGTGTGAGCCCCAATTTTGTGCTATAACACCATATTTTTTGGAGAGATGAAATACAAAAAACATTGGTCTCCATATTTACTTATATTACAATGTGTACATTGGTGAATGTGTTTTCTTTTCTTTAGTTATGTGACAAATTCCAATCTAAAAAATAATTAGCATATGCATCGAATACATAATTAGAACTTCTAGGTATGTGATGATAAGTAATAAAATCAAAATGTCATTCCAAAATTCGTACCTGTAGGAATCATCGGAGTAGAGTAGGGTATCGTACACGGTAATTGTCATTCAATTGACATACAACTAACTAGGAGTACAAAGACTTTGTTGACATCTACCAACCAAGGAAAAACTTGATAAGCAAGATGAAGATGAAAGGGGAAAATATATATACACTAAAATACATTAGTATACAAAGAGTTACACCCAATCTTGGGGATCAAGCGTAGTATATTTTCAAGTAGATCCCATTCCTGGGCTCATCCAACATATTCCCTTCATAATATTCTAATTTGTAAGATCCTTTTTCTAAGACACGTTGCATGATATAAGGACCATGCCACATAGGGTTGAATTTGACTTCCCCCAGTGGTTCTTTGGCTTGGTCATACAAGAGGACCAAGCCACCCTCAGTGAACTACTGAGGACAAATAGAGTTATCATACTGGACCTTGAAACTTCATTTATTCGCTTCGATAACCATAGAGGCATATTGACGATGCTCATCGAGACTCTCTAGGTGTACGAGGCATTGTTCGAGATAAAAAATGTCAGGTAGGAGCGTAACTGCCAATCTAAGAGAATGGATTTCACATTCAATAGGTAGGATCGAATCTACACCATGTACTAGCTGGAAAGGAGAAAAATCGGTGGAAGTCTTAATCGAGGTTCGGTATGCCCAAAGCACAGCATAAAGCATGATATGTCGGTTAGATTTTCTCTAGCTGATAGTTTTCTACAAAATGGTCTTGAGAGACTTGTTCATGGCCTCCACCTATCCATTTGTCTAGGGTTAGTAAGGGGAAGAATGACCATGTTTAAACCCCACTTTCGATGCTAATTTTTTCATCATTTCGTTATTAAAGTGACTTCCATGATCGATGACAATCTCACTCGGGATTTCGAACCTGGCTATAATTTTACTAAACACAAAATGCAGTAGTCTTACCATCAGATTTAACTGTAGGCATGGCCTCGTCCCACTTAGTAAAGTATTCTACGACCATGGTAATATGTTGATTACCCCCAACCAAAGTTGGGTTGCAATCCACAAAATCCACCCCCCACTTGGTGAAGGGACTGACGGTAATGATCGGATGAAGAGGAGATGGATGAGAGAACATCTTCTGATTGAACACCTAGTAGGGGGGACACTTCTTGACTACTTCAACACAATATTTAAAAATATATGGCCAAAAATAACTGGCTCGCAATATTTTATGGGTTGTCACAAGCCCGAATAGATGACCACCACAAGCCCCACTATGACAGTCATTAAGGAAAAACTCAACTTCATCATGAGTCAAGCAACGACGCAATATATTATCTACTCCTCAGTGATACAAAGTGTTGTTGAAGATAAGGTAGTTCTTAGCTTGATATCGTATACGCCATCGATCATCTCTCGAAAGATGTTGAGGGAACTTCAAGGTTTGAAGATAGATCACAATATATCCATACTAGGGGTCTGATGATGAGACTATAAAAATGTGTTCATCTGCAAATGAATAAACATGAATAACATTCTCATCTAATGAAGGGAAGTCTGATATTAACTCAACAAAGACTAGTGATTTCTTGGATTTCGTTGAAGAAAAATAGAGATCAAACTCTTGCAATATGAAAATCCATTTATTATGTTTCCCCCCTATGATATGCCTAGTAAGGACGTATTGAAATGGATTGACAGCAGCAACCACAGTAGTTTTGCAAAGAAATAGTATCATAATCATTGAACTGCGTGAACGGTAGCCAAAGCTAGATTCTCAACATGAGGATATTTGAGTTCAGGGTCAACTAAGTTTTGAAAAAGATAGCAAACGACGTTCTCATGAATCTCATCATCCTCTTGAACTAAAACCATACCAAGTGTCCCTTTGAATGCCATGATATAAAGCAAGTAATCTCTACTGTAGTCTGGAGGCTTCAACAGAGGCATCGATACCAAGGCTTTCTTTAGAGCATAGAAGGATTCATGGTCTTGCTTATCCCATATAAAAGGAGTTCCCTTCTTCAAGAGATGAATGAAACCCTTAGTAATATTGGCATAGTTTACTATAAACCGACATAAAAAGTTATCTTTCCCCTATAAACCTTGAAGCTGGCGAATAGTGTGCGGGGGGAGGAAATCAAAGTATTTCCTCAACCTTTAAAGGATCCACCAAGATCCTAGTCTCAGAGACTAAGAATCCTAGAAGATGACTTGAGATAACGCAAAAGATGCACTTATGAGGGTTAAAACGGATGTGATAATAGAGACATCTTTCAAAAACTAGTCGAAGATGGGTAGAGTGATCCACTCTTTTGCGAGAGTGAGCAGTGAGATCATTAAGATATGATTTGACTATATGTTTGAGATCGTGAAACATGAAGGCCATGGCTCGTTGGAAGGTCACTATGGAATTTTTAAGGTCGAAAGGGATCTTATGGTATGGGAAAGTATCTCAAGGACAAATAAATGTCGTCTTATGTTGATCCTCGGGTTTAATTTGAATTTGGTTGTATCCTGAAAATTTGTCCATAAAAGAAAAAACTTCGCTTCCTGCACACTCATTGAGAATCTGATCAATGAAGGGTGTTGGGAAGTTTTATTTAGGATAGGTCTTATTCACATGAACGGTATTGGATACCCATTCAGTCAAGGGAACTGAGTAGATAAATCCAACATTAAGTAGTTTCTCCACCTCTGCCTTAATAGCAAAGGCCTTACTAGGATTGCCAGCTCTAAGTCATTGTCGAATAGGCTTAGCATCTTGGTAGGTTTTAATCTCATGTTCGACAATTTGAGGGTCGATTCCTGGAATCTCTTCATATGACCAAGAGAATACATCATGAAATTATTTGAAGAGCTCGGTGTAGATCAGAATTTCTTCCGGTGAACAATCTGCACCTATAAATACATTTTCAACCTTACCAGGTATATGAGAGATATCGATCGTGATGGTAGGAGAGATGCTCACCATGTTTCCTTCGGCATAAATTTTGTGCATATAAAGTGGAACTACAACGTGACCGACTATCTTGATCAAGGTAGATCTAAAATCACCTTGTTCAATTCTAGCAAGTTCTGGGAGGAAATAAGAGCGATGGTGCATATCATCCCATGGCCTATCAAAACCATTCATGGCTTCTAGGATTTATTCATCCAAGGGTAAAGTATCATCGAGGAAGTCATGTGAGAAAGATGATGAATTGGCCCATATGGGCTTAAGAACAGGATCATCCTTGTCTATCTACAAGGCAACAGGATCTAGGTTAGAAGAAGAGTCAAGAACATCTTGATATGTTATCTCTTCCATCAACAGTGGCATAGCCATTCTAGTATGTGATTGACCTTCACAAGATGCATCCGTGGAATGTAGGGTTCAAGGATCATTAAAATACAGAGTGAGGAAAGGAACAAACCTCAGTGACAAAGCATACCTACTAGACATAGCATAGATATGATGAATTAGTGCCACAAAATCAAAGGTACCCATAAGGGATGAATACATTCCAACACCAATATTCTCAGTTGTCAATTGAGAATTGTCGATCATGGGGATCGAAGGTCCAACTGATGCATTGGGGCTAGTGTACACAAAGGACAACTAGTCAATCATCATGATATTCCTGTCGTGAGGAAAACATAGAGTACAGAATATGGACGATACGACTACAGTCATAGCATAATTCCAGTTATGCCCTAGTAACATGTTATAGTCAAGGGACACATCACCCACCTCGACATCTACCTCCACTGTCTTCCCACCTAAATATATTGGGAAGGTAGTAAGAATATCGTGGGGATGGAAAGAATGACCGTCAAATGTGATCAACATGGACGAAGATTGAGAGAGGGTTAGAGAGACAATGGATTTCAAACAGGTTAATGACATCACTCATGTTGCAGTGCCTTCATCAATAATAGTATGTTTGATGGTATACTTTAAGTAATCCACGTGGATTTGGAATTCCACATGGCAAGGCAAGCGAGGCTTCACATCCGTGATGTCAAACTTGATAACCTTAGAGCCAGAGGGTTCTAGATATCCTAACATAGATAAAAAGGCATTCCTCTGTGAAGGACACATCTGGATTACCTCTTGAGATGACATCGCGCAAGGGGTTTGACCCAGATCCTAAAACAATTATAGAGTAATTCTAGGAGGCTCTAGCATTAGGTTTGTGGGTAGAGTGCTTGAGTACTCCTTTCAAAATATGAGGCAGATGCTATGGTTTTTCAATGTGTAAAGGCATCTCCGGAGGAGGGGGACACTCTAGACCAGGTACAGTCTATGAAGAAATGTAATCGTGAGACCAAGTGGCTACATTAACCTGATACTTGACCATATTGATGCATATATGGTCACCATCTTGCATCGATGGGTTTTGACATCCATTCGTCGCATTTTTGGCATTAGAGGAGCTCGATCCCATGTGTTGATTATGTGGAAAATGATTAGTAAGCATAATGGGCAGTAGAGATAAAATCCTCACAGCTTCTATGAGTTTGGGGCACAAGTGGGTAAGGTGATCATTTGTACAAAGATTGCAAGGAAACTTCACCTTTAACCTTTCTTTCTTTCCCTCACCGACATTATTATTTTACTTCTCATTATTAATGTTGTCCTTGGACTTATTATTATTATTCCTCCCACCCTTACGATTGTTACCACATCCTTTATTTTTATTCCCTATTGGTTGTTGGTTACCATTCGGGTTGGTCGATGATTGCACATAATCTACATCTGCTGACTAAGTGGGAGTGGAGGACACAAACAAATTTTTCCCTCCTATAGACTGGTTTAGAGAGAACTCTTTCAACTTGCTTGTCACCAAGTCTGCAGATGACACATTTATGGAGCCTACAATACCGTCGGCATGAGGCCCGAGATTTTGTCTAGGGTCATAGGTTGACCTCGATGCATCTGGAAGAATTTTGTATATCCCAAACTGAGCATATATAATATCTAATTGTTGGGCTTTAAAAATCACTTCTTCCTCAAATGTAACTCTGGATGTGGAAACATCCTTTGAAATATAAGGCTGTAAATGCTTAAGGAACCATTCCAAAAGGAACTTCAGAGGTATGTAGGCCTTTATCAACCTCTTCGATCTACGCCACTCTTGGATGTGATCTGAGATATGGGTGGCTTTTGTTGGATTACTGAGTGGGGGGGTGAATCAATAATAGAGAAATTTAATCCTTTTTAACCATA
>SNQJ01S0003334.1:115040-147618 GCA_010110895.2 Picea sitchensis
TGAGGGTCCTCCAACTTCGTAAGGCCATAACTCTCAAACCGTGAGGAGTTATGTGACGTTCCACATACCACCAGAAATGGAATGACATTTAATATCCATATAAAATAGTATTACCTTCAAATATATTAAAAATCACACCGTTATCCATCAAACAAACTTGGGTCCATTACCCAAAGTTGGGTTCTCTAACTTCACATGGTCATAACTCTCTAACCGTGAGGAGTTATGTGACATTACACATACCACCGGAAATGGTATGACATGAACTATCCATATAGGATAGTTTAACTGAAAAATTTACTATCCTTCATCTCATTATTCCACAATTAGGCATGGGTTCTCTTACTTCGCAAAGCATCTTCCCGTGAGGGTTTCACCATAAGGGGACCACTTTGGAGTTCATCCATATTTACTTCTTATAAACCATAACAAGAAAATAATGAGTCATATTTACATCAAACAATCTTGGTTCCATTACCCAAACCTCTATGTTACGGGGCTTTCTTCAAGGGTTGACATCAATGACAACCAACCTTAATCAACAACTTTGTCCTGGTTGAAAGTCGATAGAAGTTCTATGTCAGAATCATAATAAACCAACAATTGGAAGTGGTTGAGGAAGACTAAAACCATCTTATTAAAAGTTCTGTACATCCCCCCCTGGTAGCTCTATGTACCATTTCGCTGCAACCCTCTTGAGGGTGCGTTGAAATAATCTTAAATGAATAGAATCATCATTAAGGGAATTAGAAGAGCACCAAATATGAAATGTAGTGACGTGATCACCATGATCCTCACCAGTCTTACCTTCGAATTTTGGAATATCCAAAGGAAGCTTGGTGGGGACAGGGGGGCATGTTGGGTCATGACACACAGGGTCATTCATTAATCTAGACAAGTCTGGAAGATTGAGCATGGCTAGAAAAGGGAGATGCGGTTGTGGCATCTGGCCCCAAGCTCCCTGGAAATATTTTTTTGGGGGAATCACAACCCATCTAGGGTTCTGGTATGCACCATGGCCCTATCTGGGATTGTAAAACACCCCTCTGAACTGATTCATAAGGATTTGGTTGGGTACCATTCCAGTAGGAATGTTACGATGAGGATTGTAAATATTCCCCCCAATCGGGGTAGCTCCAGGTTGGGGTTTTCCCAAGGTGTGAAACTGGCCTCCTCCGAGTGTGAATCTGGAAGATAGAGGTGGATTCGTCATGCCAAATGTGTTGGTCAAAATTTGCGTGGAGGGGGTAGGTGTAAGGGATGGAACATAAGAAACATTGTGTCCACCAGGTTGACCACTCCATCAAGGAGCATTAAGGCCAGGATTAGACCTTGGGTGAAAAGGAGGAAGGATTCCAATCATAGGATTCGTTTGTGGGATATGAGCACCACCAAATGAGAATGGAATATGTGGAGGAGCCATACCTCCAAGTCCAATACTAGTATTCAGATTAGATGTTGGGATGGAGGATGAAAATTGTAATGTGAAATTTGGCATACCATAAAAAAAAGGGCTAGAGGTCATAGGGATGGACTAAGTATTGTAGCCCAGCGAGTGATAAAGAGACCCAAAAGGGTTCGTGACTATAGGTTGAGTATTCACTATAGTTCGTACAAGAGTGATGATGGGAACCTTCGGCACTACAACCATTGTGGTTGAAGGTGTCAGAGGAGTATCGTTAACTATAGTGGGTACGGGAGTCGAAGTACTCCCAATATCTTTTTGACTTGACTCAATACTCATCCGTGTATGATCACAAGTATGGTAGGTGGAGGTGTGTGTACCGCGTTTGATAACTTTATGCCTTTTATAAGGCAATGACTTAAGATGTGGTGGTAACCTTAACAAACAACGAGACCTACGAGGAAATTGGTCTGGTTCCACGATGACTCAAGACTTGAGATATTAAAACAAATTCTAAGGCCAACTAATAATCAAAGAGCAGGCCAAAATAAAAAAAAGTCCAACATGCACACAAACAGGATAAAGTGGTTGAAATGGGGCCTCCCTCCCTACAGTAGGTATTCCTCACCCAAGAGGGACCTAAGACTCCCTGCAATAGATCAAAGGTATCAGAATCAGTTATAAGGGCACTCGTGGGCTTAACAACTAGTCGGTCAGATCCCTCTGGAGAGGTAATCTTCCATAAAGGTTGTGTGTTTTACGACCCTTATTTGACCCAGGGTACCTGCAAAATAACCCCTACAAGTAACCTATGTGGTACTTATGTCAATTAACTAATCCACCATGATATAATCGATGCGCAGGCGAACAGTTGTAAGTCAGGTCTACCATATGGGTAGGGTAGCAAAGCCCAAAATATCGAAATCACCACCTCTCACAGAGGTAAAGGTACTAGCAAGACCCCCATATACGAATAGATCCCCAGAAATATCTCTAATGCTAAGAAGGTATTGGGGGCAATATATCCTCAACAAAATTCACGCGACCTCGTGCTTAACTTTGGTGTAAGCGGAGCCTCCTAGTGTCACCAATTATACAATGGATTTCACCACTCCCTTAGTCATACACATATGTTGAATTTAATAGCCTTGGAGAAGTTTACTCACAAAACCCAATTCCAAGGCTCTAAATCCTAAGCTAGTTTGTGCAACCTGAAAAATAAAACCGTTTCTAATAAATTTTAAATTTATCAGCATTTATTTTAGTGGCTTTGCTTACTGAAAAAGGTGTGGTCGTGAAACTGATGATGTTATGAATCAACAAGTAAAATAAATGAATATGAATAAAATGCAAAGTCCTAACTTCAATTCTAAATAAATGATAATCTTTTCAAAATGCAACTTTCAATTTAATTCTGCAATTGCAAATAAGATGCAATCTTTCCATACATGTACTTAGATCAATGATAAGAACCCAAAATATCAAATGCCAACAATGCAAAATGTATATTTTTTGTATTTTCAATATAAAAGAATGAAAATGAAAGGACTGAACAACAGCTTGATATAAAGACTCTACTATATGTAAACAGAGACAAGCCAAGTAGAATATCAAGAAGAAAACACCCAGCCCAAGATGCAAGGACAATCAATGAGAAAGAAAAATCGCCTTAAAATTCAACCAAAGCAAAGTTTCCTATCACTCTATAGGCAATTAACAGTCATGATAGAGACCTAAGAAGCCTCAACAACCATCAAAACTTACCCAACAAACATCAAACTTGGAAATCAAGCAAACAAGGATGATGTACACGACTGTTCAAGAGAAAACCGTGTATATATGCTTCCTACAGAACGGCAACTCATGAATGTACGTGACTATCAGGAAAAAACTCACATATATGTATTGAAACACTGTCAGGTTAAGGATAAAGCCAAGAAACTCAGACTCAAAATGAACAGAGACTTTCAAGCAATCAGACGACAAGAAACTCAAGATAAATGAGAGAAATCAAAGGAGAAAAACACTCCAAACCCCGAAAATCACTCTATGGCATGGGGTAAACCACAACAGACGAAAATGACTACAAAAATCAACTCTAATATCAAGTATGCTATATAAACAAACATGCTAACAAGACAAGATCAAGATCGTACCTCGTCCAGACGTTCGATGAAGTCCATCGTTGATCACTTGACTCAAATCAATACACCTACAACTTGTCCTCAAGAACCAAGATACGCAAGCATATGGTGATAATATATAACGTTAGCACATATAATAGCATAATACATCAATATTCATAACAAATATTCCCATGGACTAACAATTCAAATATTTTCAAGACATTAATTGGACAATAGAAGAGTATTTATATTAAAATGCAATCAACATAAGTGTATGAATGACAAACTTCCATGTTGACACGTTCGAAACCAAGAAACTAAGTCCCTTCCAGCTGGGCCTCCACCACTTTGATTCCCCACCAAGGGAAAGCTCATATAAGAGATACAATGAGGTTCTCCATCAAATAGGGAAGAGCTTGGGGGATGAACAATGTGTTAATACTTAAAAGGATAAAGGGATGTAGACTCAATATGAAGTGGATAATTTCTCCATAGTAACTTTGCTCTCAAAGTTGAATTCTTCTCCCCTTTTCCACAGCTTGGATATGGCCCATTTATATCTTTCAAATGGAATTAAAGGGTCAAGTTGGAACATTTCCAGTATATGGAAGGTCAAGGATCATGAATCTCATGACGTGACATGGAAACCCAACACCATTTTTTAATTTTGAGAAAAAAACTCGATGTACGTGAATTGTAATGGTGCAACCTACGTATACGCATGTTGTATAGCTTTTAGGGCATGCATATGTGGAAAAATACAATTTTTAGATCTGGGAACTACAAAAGGGGACTTCAAGTCTGCATAGGGAAATGGAAAAGGCCTTCTGAGCAAGTTTGCATGGGGTGAGACAAATCTTGCTATAACATAACTTACAAAGGTAGGTTTTATATTATGAATTGTGATGACTTGAATATGTTCATGATGGATGAACTACACAAAATAACATATACTGGTCATCCTGATTATTAGAAGATGATCACAGCCACTAGGAAACTGTTTTATTGGTCAGGACTAAAGTAGGACATA
This sequence comes from Picea sitchensis, assembly GCA_010110895.2. NCBI lineage: Eukaryota > Viridiplantae > Streptophyta > Pinopsida > Pinales > Pinaceae > Picea > Picea sitchensis. The sequence continues at coordinate 119,602 of SNQJ01S0003334.1, forward strand.
GTTGATTACTTGGCTAAGTGTCTGGAATGTCAATAGGTTAAGGAAGAACATTGACATCCAGCAAGGTTTTTGCAGCCCCTATCAATTCCAGAATGGAAATGGGAGACCATCTCCATGGATTTCATCACCAGATTACCAAAATTGGCCAAGCAGAATGATGTCATCATGGTAGTGGTGGAAATTTTGAGAAAGGCTACTCACTTCGTTCCTGTCAAGTTAACTTGCAAGGAAATAGATATTGCTAGTATCTTCATGAAATAAATATTTTGGTTGCATGGCATTCCTATGGAGATCATATATGACAGAGATACGAAATTTACATCGAGCTTTTGGAAATCTTTAATGGCTAGTTTTGAGACTAAATTGTTGTTTAGCACAACCTATCACCCTAAAATTGATGGAGAGATAGAGAGGGTAAACCAAGTATTAGAGGATATGTTAAGGATGCATGTAATGCATCTTCCTAAGAAGTGGGAAGACTACCTTCCACTGGTAGAGTTTTCCTACAACAATGTCTATCAAGAGTCATTGAAGATGAGCCCTTCTGAAGCCCTCTATGGTAGATAGTGCAAGATTCCAATCAGTTGGGATAACCCAGTAGATAGAATTATAATCAAGATAGACATGATGAAATAAATGGAACATCAAATAATTCAGATAAAGAAAAATATGAAAATAGCCCAGGATAGACAAAAAATCTAGGCAGAAAGAAAGAGGACTCCTAGAGAGTTCAAAATGGGGGATCATGTGTATCTCCGAGTTAGACCTAGGAAAATCTCCTTGAGGATGGGATCTTTTTCCAAGATGGAACCTCAATATTGTGGACCCTTTGAAATTTTGGATAGAGTGGGACCTGTAGCCTATAGCCTAGCACTCCCTCCCACAGTGAAGGCACATGATGTTTTCCATGTTTCGTTATTAAATAAATATCTACATGATTCTAATCATGTTATTGACTAGTCTATGATTCAGGTTGAACTAGAGGGATAATTCCTACCAGAACCTCAATGCATAATACATAGGAAGGATACCCCACTCAAGAACATAACCATTGCACAGGTCAAGGTGTAGTGGAAACACTTTGGCCCAGATTAGGCTACATGGGAAATCAAGGGTGCCATGAAACATGCATATCCATTTCGTTTTACTTATGTACATACATAGCACATCGACAAATATAACATCAAGGACGATGTTCCTTTAAGGGGGAGGGGATTGTAAGACCCATGTTTCCCCTATTTTGTAAATATAACTGTAATTGGCCAAGAGACTATGGTAGATCAGATATGTGTGAATGTTTTATTTGATGAACCTTTTGTATAAAAGGACAAACTATGTATTTTATGTTATTAATAGAAAATGGATAAGTGTTGCGTAGTTGTTGAAAGGGGGATTTTACAAGATAGACCATGGATTCTATGAGATATATGGTGAGGGGAACTAGAAATGGTTGATATGACCCCCCCCACCAAACTAGCACCTTACTGGAATTAATGGCTAAGACCCAGAATAGTTCTATGACCCAGAAATGAATTACCAATCAGAATGGTAGCTAGAAGAGTCCTCCTCGAGAGTTAATGAGGAGATGGGGTAGAGTACACATATGCAAGACTTCTAGACCTGACCACAAGCTGGGAATTCAGACCCACACAACCTTGCTAAGGAAGGAAAGAAAGAGGTAATTCATGGGCATATGCAAGAGAGGGAGCAAGAGATCTGTGAAGAGATCATAATCGAAAGACCAATCTCGAGAAGAGAAAGGGAACAATTATAACTCTCTGGTTCGAGGAAGAACTGGGAAATAAGCTCATTATGGGTGCAAGAAGTTGTTGGTAGGTTTTTTGTTACAAGATGATAAACGAGGCCGATGAGTGACTATGGAAGTACTCATGCATACCTCCTTGCTTGGTATAGAGAAAACCGGTTGCCAAGATCCTATGGGAGGAGGAGAGTAACCTCTTCCCTTGATTGTCTTTGGGAAAGAAGAAAGAGCCTCTCTCAGAGCATCATGGTCTAGCTTGGGGGTGCCCAGTGGTAAATCAGTCAAGAGTGGTTGTGCCTATGGTTGGGTGGAAACAAGCACCCCTTTCAGCAGTCTCTTCACGGTTTTCGGTTTCTGAAAAGTATCTTAATACTTTGTGTATTGAAATGGAAATTATGGTTGAATATATATATTTGTTTGTCTATGAATGAGTTCTGTATTGAATTATTAAGGTATAAATATGAATTATATTGTTGTGAATTCATGATTTTGAATGGTTTTCTCCTTGCCTCAGTTTAGCAGTTAAAGAGTCATGGGATGTAATCCTACAAGAGGGCCGGGGTAGGATTTATTGGAATGTTTAAGTCCTGTCGATCTCTAAAATCTACCCTCGTGGGGATCCCAAGTTCAAACCATGTGGAAGGAGGGCACCTCCTTCAGACTCTTCACTGTATGACCAAGGGCACATGCCCATATCCTTAACCATTTACGGTTAAAGGAATTTTCGCATGAGCCTGCAAGAGTTTCAAAGGACCCATGTGACCAAGGTCTCAGAACCCTATGCTAGGCCCGAAAGGAGTTGAGCCTTTCTGACTTCAAAACTCTAGGATTTCGGGGTTCTCGAGTGTTTGGCTTGACCATTTATAAACCCGTCGAAGAAAATTGGTGGTCACAGTTACCCACAAGGTTGACTGGTGCCTAGCGATCTCCCTAACCATGGCAGATAGACCTACCTCACCGTTAAAACTTGACCCATTTACCCATCATGAAGTAACATGAATCACCGATTTGAGGGAATTCAAGAGTCCCCTTGACCATTGGATCTATGCTGAGGTAATTTCGGTGAAGTCCCACTTCGGGAGAAAAGAGATGTTATAGCACCAAACTCCCTGAATGTTGAAGTTACGAAGTGAGGAGAGCCATGGATCTAGGGAGTTCGTTAAGAACCCCTATTAACCGTCCAATCATCCAGAGGAGGGACCTGCATAGGGTGGTAGAATTTTTGGTTATGTCTCTTGTATGCATAAAAAGTTGAGATTGTGTGCCCTAAAGGTGAATCAATTAATATGGGAAAAAGGGATATATAGAGATCATAATATCAATTGGGAGTATAGATTGTAATAGAATTGGGATGGATTATCGATAATTGTAGAAGATTCAATGAATTTTAAGAAAGTATGAGGTTAATATACATAGTAATATAACCTCAATCTTTGTAGAAACAACAAAAATTCATGAGAATGAGCACTAGGTGACCACCTAGGTAACAATAATTATGGGAACTTTTGTATTCTTTTAACTATGGGCACATTTCTTTTAAAAAGGGAAAAGAGAGGCTTCATGAGTGCCAGAATTCATTGTTGAGAGTGAATTCAAAGGAGTAAGAGGGAAACATACCATCCATCATTATGTAATCAAGATTTTAAATAGAAAGAAAAGATTTTCATTCTTCTCCATTCTTTTCTTCTTCCACATTGTTTTCTCAAAGCTTTGTGTTTGTATTCTTGAAACAATCATGGGGATGAGTTCTCAAGTGTTTTTTCTTGTAATCTTCCAAGACTTTTGATATATGATAATGGAGCATTTGCAGCCATATATGTGACTGTCAAATGGATTTTTTATATTGTTAGATATATTTTATGAGAAATACCCCACAAATAATTACTTTCGGGGTTGATCTTGACTGTCTTTTGTAACTTTGAGTTTTAAGTATGTTTGCACTCTGTAAATTTGTTTGGCTGATAAAACAAACGACATAGGTAACCTACAAACCAATTTAGAGCTGGGTACTATCCTTCTCAGCTCAGAGAGGGATCTCTCCTGTCACTTGGTCTTTAATAAATGAGTTTTCTTTAATAAATCAATGGCTATGTTTTCTTGCTTTGAAGGGTTTTTATAATTTTGTTGGCAAGGAAGGGGAGGGACACCTAGGGCTATGGAGTCAAACTTATAAAATGAATGGAAGCACTGATTGGTTGGTAGAACTCTCCAGAGGATAAAGGCTAAATGAGATGATAAATATGAGTTATAAATTGTAAATTTGCAGAGTGTAAGAAGAAAGGAAAAACATATAACTGTGTCAGAGCATTAAATAAATGAATTATGACTTAGTTAGGAAGAACTTAACACAATTTAAATTTCTTGAGCCAAGAGCATCACAAGATGAATTTTGGGCCTTTAACTATCCAATTTGAACATAAGACAACGAAAATGGAATTTAAGCATACAAGAAATACATACAAAGAGAGAAGACAAAACTCAAATCACCACCATTAGAATATTTTCATGGAAACTTCAATACTTCTACATGTGTATTCTATTCAGCTTCAGAAAATTACATTCAAGTTCCGAATAGATAAAATTGGTCCCTTGCACTTATTCCAACACTTAATACATTTGGAACTCCTAATATTTATACAATTCGAGTTCCTTCGGTTTGAAACCGATTACAATGATTAAAATGAAACATTTTAGTTTTGAAACCGATTACAATCACTACAAGGGACAATTTTGATTTTGAAACCGATTACAATGATTAGAAAGAGACATTTCTTAATCTAGATTCTGACTTCTATGGTGTTTCAGTCCCTCTCTTCACCCTCTGACTCTATCTCGACCCTTCGTGTGATTCGTTGTCTTTCATTGACCTCTGGACATCATTTACTAGGCCTTGGAAAACTACATTTGGCCTTACCCAGCCATATTATCTCCTTCGATTGCAAGTCAAGAAATGCTTTGTCTTAGATATAATTTTTTCCTAAAAACGAGTGGAACTAGCGAGCCGAGTTAGTGTATTGTTGAGCTGTAGTTGAAAGATGGTGGTCGTGCCAAGGTTTTAATGGTCCAACATTCAAAATAGAATAAAATAAATGAACAATCTCCTTTTTATACTTTTCTGATTTTGGGGGGCATGAGAAATTCGTTTGGGGAAACCCGCTTTTCACCCTGAAATGCACTTGGTGGCGCCACGTAACCCTGAATGAAAACCATGGTTTAAATTTTGGGCCCGCTCTCCAAAATTAATCCCCGTGCAACTTCTCCCCCCGAAATCATCCTCAACCATTTATCTTGAGAGTTCAGGATCTGTGATGCGTCGGGCCCTATCAACTTAGCGCTCTTACTAGATTTAGCTATTTCCTTCCATATTTAGCCCCTTCCCTAGTTTATTAGGCTTCCAAACCAGTTTTAGTGTTCCGCTAGATTTTGAAGTCTTGATTTTGCATAATAAAAATTAGCATGTGATAACATTGGCTCCAACGGGGATGTTATCCTCCCAGTGAGGTAGAAAAGAACTCGTAGACCCAATGCCTGATCCATTGGGATGCTCCCAAAACATGTGTGATCTGCAACCTATAATTTGTTTCGCCACCAACTTATTTTGCAATTGAACTAAACCCAAACTGAAAATACAAACTCAAAAATGATGAAAACAATTCTCGCCATTCTAAGCTTATTCAAACTACTACCTACACCTAGCTAATCTCTGAGATATTTGATTAGGTGAAATAGAAAATCTAGTGCAAGTGTTTTGTCCATGGGTTGAATTCCTTGCATATCTTTGATCATTATTGAAAGGGAAAACCCTCTCAATGGAAACTTATCAAATTCGATATTTACCAAATTTAAAAACTTAGGTCCATTCGTTGTTTCCAAACATGTTGCAAAAGGGTCTTGAAAGGAAAGAAAATTGATTTCGGGAGATTGCAGAAGACTATCATCTTGTATCCACCCTCCAACTACATTTATGCTTCCATAAATCTCAAACTAATGGTTGTCATGAAAGGGGTGAAGATATGTATTAAATTGTTGCAATGAAACCCTTAATGGTAAGAAGGACATGGCTGATTTGGGCAACAACTCATCATCGTTTACATTTTCATATTCATCTTCGACCAATGGCTACAATTTTGAACTGATAAAACCTTTTGTTCTGGTGAATCAGTGTGATTTGGCATCATCACACATTCCTTTGCTTTAGTGATGATCTTAAAATTTTCTTTCAACAATTTAAACGAAGAAAATCATAAAGGTAAAGAAATTTCTTCACCTGATTCTGTACTTTCTTCATATTCTTCTTTGTAATTGTGATATGTGGGATGATTTCTCTCATTACACTACTGAAAAGGAACATTTTCTGATAGAGAACATGCAACTAGTTGTTCTAGGAAGTCAACATCATAATCACATCATATTCATCATATATAGGCAAATCAACAACATCTGCAATCTCATCTAACAAGGAAAAACTTGGGACATCATTTTCTTGACTGTCTTCAAATGAATACATAAAACAATCGTCCTCATGCTTATCATGGGATGGATCAGAAACTAAATTAACACCTTCTTTTTCAATAAGTGGAATATAATCCTTGTCAAAAGCATTAGCATTTAAAACTTCAAGAGAACATATGATATTATTAACCCTCTTCTCAAGATTCGAATCAACTATTTTTTGTTCATATTTACTGTCATGTTCTTTAGCATCCAACTCCTCATTTCGAATATGTTTACATGCTTGAATATTGTGTTGAATCTTCTGAGCATCATTAAACATTTGTTGTAAGGACTTAGATCTTCTTTCCATCATAAGGAAAGACAAGTTTGGATGAAAGGTTGTTGCATAATGGAGCATGGTAGCAGCTTTAGTGGGTTGTATTTCTTTGGGAAAATTATGATAAATACTGGAAAACCTTATATTGAATGTAGATATGGTTTCACTTCTCTTCCTTTTCAAGGCATAGAACTCTGTAAGATGTAGATCCAAATATTTCCTCTTGCCCCAAAATTTCAAAAAAGCATTCTTCAATTCCTCCCATGAGCTAATTTTCTCTGGCTGCAATTATTTAAGCCAGTCTTTGGTATCCCCTTTCAAAGATTGGGAGAAGGCCCTCATACAAACATCATCATGATCAATCTCAAACAAATCTATAAAATGTTCAAAATCTTGGATGTGTTTTTAAGTTGTGATGGCATTAGGTTCTCCATCAAACACATGTAGGTACTCATAGTGCTTTGGAGGAAAATTATGAAGGACGTGAGGTAATTTTAAAGGTTGGTATCTATATTGAATCTTGGAAGGTGTTGGATCAAGTATAAGAGGTGAGACATCAGCCTTGATTTTATGAAGCTCATCAACTTGGCTATGTTCATCACATGGCTCAGATGGAAGATTTTGATCAAAATCAGTGATACAATAAAGAGATATATGTACAACTTTAAGAGGAGGATATACAATTGCAAGATTCTCATGATCATCATTCGAATGCAGGAGGTAAATAAAAATTTGTTTAGCATGTTCAGGAAAGGACAAAAGGTAGTTAGTAACATAAAATACTATGTCTTGGAAAATACTCAACTTTAGGTACTTGTTCTCTCCCATGATATCCTTTCATACCTCTGTCAATGGATCTCGTCCTCCAGTGGAGTCTCTGAATCGTATTTGAAGCTCTGTCAAGAGATCTCATCCTCTAGTCGAGTCTCCAACCCATTTAAAGTTTGAGCTCCTGAGTGAAATGCATATCCTTCTTGTGTTCTACCCTTGTCCCACCATAAAATCCAGTCCAAACTCCTGTTGCTTCATCCCAAAGGAAGATTTCACTCCTTTCGCTTCCCAGACCATGAACAAGACACTCAGAATTTGTTTGGATGATTAAAAAATGATAGAGGTAACCTAGAAATCCCTTTAGATTTGGGTATTTTAGTTCAAGCCACTTAGAGGATTCTGTGTCACTCTGTCTTATTAAATGAGTTTTCTTTATTCATTGCCAGGTTTTTTTCTTAAGGGTTTTAATTATGTCATAAGGAAGGGGAGGGACACTAGCTGGTGGAGTCAAAATAAGGAAACTAATTGTTAATTAAATTGTCAAGAGAACTCTTCAGAGGATCAAGGATAAATGAGACAATAAATCTGAGTTATAAATTATAAATTGTATTTTGTAGAGTGTAAGAAGAAAGAAAAACATAACTGTGATCGAAACATTAATGAAATGTATTTTGAATTAGTTAGGAAGAATTTAACACAATTTAAATTGCTTTGAGCCAAGAGAATCACAATAGAATTCTAGGATTTTAACTATATCCAATTAAAATGTACATACTGAAAAATGTAATTTTAAGTATAAAGGAATACATAAGAGAGGAGAAAAACTCTATCACCACCATTAGAATCTTTATGAAATCCTAAGACTTCTCAGATGTGTATTCTATTCACTGTGAATTACATCTAAGTCCTCACATAAAATCTATGCCCTTGCACTTCCGCCTAATGCTTAATACATTTGGAACCCCTATTTATATTAAGTTGAGTTCCTTCGCTTAAAACCAATTATAATGATTAAAATGAAACGTTTTATTTTCTGAAACTAATTACACTCATAAGGGATGGTTTTGGCTTTAAACTGACATAATGATCAGAAGATGTTTTAATCCATATTCCGACTCTTTTCTAGAGCCACACCTTCTTCGCTTCTCTCGATTTTGTCTTAGCCTCTTTCGGAGTGATTTGTCATTTATTGTTCCTTCGGATATCATTTTCTAAGTTCTGAAATCAGATGGCTCTTACTCTACCATCTATTCTTTGATTGCAAGTCAAGCACGTTTCAGACAATAATTTTTCTTTGAAAAGAGGAATCATGGTGCTAAGCTGTAATGGTTGAGATGTGCTTGAAAGATGGTAGGTCACGTTTTAATGGTCCAACATTCAAAAAATAAAATAAATGAAACCGCCTTTTATACTTTTCCTTTTAAAGAGAAAGTGGTTTAAAGCAACCCTCTTTTCACCTTGAAATGCACCTGGTGGTGACACGTAACCCCAAATGAAAACCGTGGTTTAAATTTCAGGTCCACTCTCCGTACCAACTCTAACAACTTCTCCCCCTGAAATCTTCCTCGATCATTCATCTTGAGAGTTCATGATCTGCGACACATCGGGCCCCATCATCTTAGTGCTCTTGATATATTTAGCTATTTCCTACCATATTCTGCCCCTTCTCTAGTTTATCAGGCTTCCAAACCAAATTTAACATTCTAGAGATTTTGGGTCTTGATTTCACACAATAAAATTAGCATGTGATAACAATGTATGAGATATTTAAGGTTGACCTAACAAATTGTCTTTCATTTTTAACTACAATAATCTTTGCACCATTGATATGATCAGCAATATTCTCTCATTTCCTAGAGGAGATAATATGAATGTATCTATAGAGGATTATACTCTCTCCTTTCATATCTTATTGAGGAACCAAAGCCCAATGGTCCAATATTTCAAAAGAAAGATTAAAGAAAATAGTTATTTATTCTAGATGCATTAGAACAATGCTTCAATATCTTTTGGGGACAAGTAAAATATCAAAATTTTCAAAGAACCAAGAACTATAAAAAATCGAGAAGGCCCATTTCCCTGGCGAATCTATTGAAAATATTTCAAATTTTCAAGAAAATAATCATGCAGGAATTCACCAAAGAATCTTATTCATATCACAATACTTCTTGATCTTCTCCAAAAATCCCATCAATGGATTTACAAGATGGAACATAGAGTAGAAGTTCCCAAAGAAGAAATCAACTACATAGAGGCACTTTAAATATACCGGAAGAAAATTTTCAAATGCCCTCTATTTCTATGGAAATATTTTCTACATTCTTTGGGAATACTTTGGGGGATGCAAACAAGTAACATTTGTTTAGATTCCAATGTGCATGTGAAATTTTACATGTAGATTAGTCTTGCAAACTCTATGTGGGAATGCTCTTGAATGATATAGTTCATTGTTGCCGTGTAACATTACCAGTTGGGAAATATTAGAAGGTTTATTTGTTGATAGTTTTACCCACCCACCCTTCCCACATGGACACAAAAGATGAAATGAATGATTCAAAAGAAGAATATAATGAAACACTGCAAGACTTTTCTCAATCAAATCTTGTTGTTGATGAAGAAGAAGGCACAAATTCCAGCACCAAGAAAATTATATCAACATCTCATATACTCCATATTAGGAAGAAATTAAATAATCTCCATCAAATATGTAAGAATTATTCAACCAAACAGAAGAATTGGTGGAAGAAAACAATTTTGAGAACAAATAAGGTAGCCATTGCATAGAAGAAGAACACAAGCAAGACATCTGACTCAAAACAAGAATCCTGAACGTGGTGAACAACAAAAAAGAAAATCTTCTCAAGAAACAACTCTACCTGACCAAGATAGACGCATTCCTTGGTACGGAGCAGATTATATTAAATACTGGTTCGCGCATTGCCATCCCATCAACGTAAACAAGTCTTCTACACACATTGTTCGATCCCATTGTGGTACATTTTGGCCATGCTCCTAATTTTCATGCTCTTGATTTATTGGTATCAGCCCCAATATTTTTCTTAATGTTGGATCCCATTTCAAAAGTCAATTTGATGCTCGAATGGCTCCATTGGATATCTACCTACACCTTGTTCGGGACAACACAGTATTCCAACAGAGGACTACCACCTTCAAGAATCTCACTTCACATAACCAGATCAAAGATCAACACACCATCGTTTTCATCGGGTAAACTCTACTTCTGGAAACATCCATGGCCCCAAACAACACGGCCACTTGGAGTGCGCTTTATTAATGCAAAGAAAAGATTACGTAGAGATTTTACAAGAGAGCTTAACAACGTATCATCGGCAATGACCCTCCATGCTCTTTAAATAGAGATCATGGACCAATCGCGTTTTAAGCCATGGATCGGGTCGGTCGCTAAGATCGAGGAGAGAGTGAATGGCCGGATCACTCTATGTCGGGAACATATCGTGGACTGTCGATTTCTAACTACAAATGCATACTAATGCATACTAAAGAAACACACTTTTACTCAATCCATATATTGTATCCGCGATCTTAACTAACTCCTAGTGTCTAGATATCCTAACATTCCCCTTAAGAACAACTTGGATAGGATTGAAGGATTTACAATAATGACACAAATAGGAGAAGGAAGGAGGCATTAGAGCTTCATCCTCCTTAATGACAACTTCGAATCTCCTAACATAGATCGAAGTTTGAAAACTTCGCTTCGTAAGAGACTTTGTGAAAATGTTTGCAACTTGATCTTCAGTAGGGAAAAGAGAATTTACCAATTGATCATGAATGAGCTTTCTGATGAAGTGCATGTAGCTCGATGTGTTTTGGCACAGTTGAATCGGTCTTGGCAAGAGCTGATGGCACTTTGGATTGCTTCGGCACCAAAGTTCGGTCGATGCTGTGCCGAATCAAAATCGAAGATTGCCGGGGTTGGCCAAGGCTTCCCGATTTGCATTAACTACGCTGCATTTCTACTACGAAGAAAGCGCAACAGCCTGCTGCTCTTTACAGGCCCATGTGACAGGTCCCGAACCAAGGCCGAAAACATAAACTGCAGTAGACATCCGATCATTAGGCCGCCCAATCTGAATCGGTAAAACCAACCAATAAGGAGTCCCGAATCGTAATGTATCCCAAATCAACAGCACTACCAACATAAATAAGTATCCTTTTAGCCTTCCCACGGCTTTCATGGGGTGTTTGTAATATTCAGCAACAAGACCAACAACAAAGGAAAGATCGACGGGTATGAGTCAAGCATAAGAGGCTACCACCTAACTCCGACGATACGTAGTAAGCATCAACTCGTAATAAAGCACAAGTATGCAAAGTTTGACCCGACCGAAGGAGAAGGGATGACATAACGTCCATGTGAGTTTAATTAAGAAGGTCACAAGCTTAGACCGGAAAGAAAAATTCCTTCATTAGTTTGCAAAACTTGAGGCCAAGGAAATAGTGCAAAAATCCTAAGTCCGCCATTTCAAATTTCTTTATACCGGTTTTCACATGGTTTAAAAGTTTGAGTCACTACATGATATATCATCAACATAAAGGACAAGGATGATGAGATGGCTTCCTACTTTCTTGGTACAGACATTAGGACCAGAATGGCACCTAGAGAATCCAATGGCAATAAGAATGTTGTCCATTTTTTCATACCAATCTTGGGGAGATTTCTTTAGAACTTAAAGTGACTTATTGAGGTGGAAAGCAAGGGAGGAGACATATTAATAAAAACTCAGAGGTTGTTCCATGTATATTTGTTCTTCAAATCGCCATGCAGAAGGCATATTAATATCCGATGGACCTCCCATTTATGTGAGGCGCTAGCGGGCAAGAACAAGGATGGAATTCATTTTACACAGGGCAAAGCTCTCATTATAGTCAATGCCTTCAACTTGGGAAAAACCTTGGCAACTAATCTATTTCCCAGGTCTTTCACTTCCATCCGATGATCACTTAGTTCGTATACCCATTTCCAGACTAACAAGTTTTCTTCCTTTGAAGAGGCATATATCCCGGGCATCAAGCTTCATTAAAGAACGATACTCCTCATCCATTGTTGTATCCCAACCTGGATGACCTTAAGCTTCTGCAAATGTTTCTAGATTATGAGTCTCTAAAACTTTATCCAAAAGTGAGGAGGCTCATTGGAATTGTGTGTGTGTATGACACTGATACGTAGGATCACCATCAAGATCACCAACTGCCGTGCTGAACTAATCTATCTAGGAAGCGATGGAGTTGGTGCTTGTTCAGTTCAAAGGAATCATCCGGAGGAATGTGTCAGCAGCATGAGGTGGATTTTCATCCTCACCGCCATCATCTTAAGAAGAACTGCACAGAAACCGTATTAGCGCACAACTCGCCAAAGATGGCTCAAGAGTCGTAAGAAGGCACACCCAAATTAATTAGGCCTGTGCCAAGAGATTTTAGAACAAATCAACATCCTTCAAGAATAATTCTAATACAATGTATTGAAAAGCATATAAACCTTGACATCTTCCAGAATAACCAAACAAACATACACCCTCACCTTTTACGCAAATGCTTCCATTCTCATCGTGAATGAGCCCATGCCATACCAAACACACCCAACGCGATTTCATATCCGTTTAATTTTAGTCCAAGCTTCTTCCGTGTTATATTTTAAGAGCCTTTGTGGGGTGCGATTGACTATGTAATTTGTACAATTGATTGATTTTGCTCATCAGACTTAATCCCTAGATTGGATCATACAATTAGCCATTTCTTTTTGTATCTATGGTTTTTCTTCAACAACACCATTTTGTTGTGGTATGGAACAAGAGCCATTTGATGCCCTGTGTAGTGCAGGAATTTGTAAAATTATTGTTCACATATTCGCTTCATTATCTCACTTAACCTTGAATTTGATGTCCAGATTGCTTTTCTACAAGGCCTTGTAGGCCAAAAAACATATAAAACACTTTTGAGTTTTAAGTATGCAAACCTAAGTACTGCCTCAAAAGTCATCACTTAGGCAGAAATACTTTGCACCTTAAAATAAGGAGAAGAAAGTGGACTACACAAATCATAGTGAACAAGCTGCAAAGGACCTCGGAGGCATGCCAAGATATTAAAGTTGTCCCGATGATGTTTCATGAGAACACAACCGCAATAAAACACCATCTCTCGATGAAACAAGAGGAAGACCAGCCACCATCTATTGATTACATAGTTGTTGCAATGAGTTTATAGTTTAGATGACCAAACCGCTCATTATGCCAAAGTTCGCCAAGTCATCGCTATGAGCAACAAAATCTGATGAAAGATGATGACTTAAAGTTGTCAAACTTGTACAACCTTCGTATCATCAACATTACCAAGTTGTAATCAAGAACATGTTTAGGATCCTTAGATCCTTGATTACAACTTTGTGAGGTGAAAACTCGATGAGTTTGTATCTTCAATTAATGAGAGATTTGAGATACTGATAGAAGGTTATAAGAAAGACTGGGAACACATAATAAATCATTGAATGATTATTTTTGCCTGGAATTGTTCTGATCTCACAATACTAAGAGATTCATCATCACTAACAACATTTCTTGGTGTTATCTATTTATAGATGACAAATTTGCTTTTATCTCTAGTCATATGATAAGATGTTTCTCAATCAATGTCACCTTCGTACAGCTAGCAGTAGTTGCATTAATGGAAACCAAAGAAGAAAGTGCATGTCCATGAGAAGAAGAAGAAGATGAATCATCATCTATTACATTTTCTCATCACGCTTTCTAAGGCTGCCATTTTCTTGAAACATTTTGACTCATCAAGACCATCTTTATTACAAAAGTCTCAATGTTTGTTAGTATTCTTTTATATTTTGATCATTTGTCACCATTAGGAGTTGAATTAATTTGTGTGGGTTTGGGACCCTTAGGTTACCTATTAGAAGCGAGTATGTTGTTTCTTGGGATACTTGTGTTTATCTTCTGCTGGGCAACTAAGGCTTTGTTTGGAGTATTCCAGTTTTGATCACTCCAAGCTGTAGAAGCTTATCTTCCTCTAATCAAAGAAGTACAAAAGGACCCAAGAGCGGGTTCTACATAAGCTTCCTGTTCTTTCATGGCAATAAAAGGCAGATACAAACAATGCATCATAACTACCTAGCTTAGAAAGAATAAGAACAAACGCGTCTCCTTTTCCATTTTATGCTGCATCTCATACATAAAGTCCTGAGTGTTTTAAACTTAGATAGATAGTCTCAAGGCAAGAAAAATCACTTAGAATAAAGGTCAATATTTGAGTTTCTAACCCAGTTCTAACATTGTGTTTACCAAACAGATTCAATCTTGTCCCAAGTTGCGTCGGGGTCATCGACTTTTTGAAGATGGTACCTTAGATCAGAGAGATGGACATTCCAATTAGTCCACTGTTTCATTCCTATTATTCCATTTTGGCTTCTTATCATCAATGGGGGTTACTTTAATCTCTACAATCCCATACGGTGCCTTTACTCTTAATAAATCTTCCATATGGATCTCCATTGGAAGTAAAGCTGTCACAAGCATGACAAGACTTGCAGAAGCCATATTAACATGTAGATAATGCAGATTTAAAACCCGAACCTAATGATCCGATGGAAACATTCAAAAGTTAAAGGTTTTAAAAAACGGCAACGAAAAACGGACTCTTGATGTGAGAGTTATGCCCTTTAAAAAAGGCATAAATCCAGAACCAAATAACCACGTGATGGCGTAAGCTGTTTTGATGAAGACCCACTTTTATAAAGAGAAGTGGGGACTACTTTTACAATGAGGTTATTCCATAATAGAAAAACTGTACGCAAAAATAACTCTAAAATATAAAGCCACTTATAGTGATTCACTTCTTTATACCAGCGAAATGCACTTCACAATTCCTATACGAACTTTTCAAAAGTAACAAAAGAGAATTTGAACCCGACCCCACTTAATACGCGCCAACCAACTGATCTAAAGCAAAACATATTGCAATGTTCCATGAGGATTAAGGTTGCTTGCTGTTGTTGGGTTGTTGCTGTTGCTGACGGCCCTTGGAGAGCATGTCCAAAAACCTTTCACACAAGAAAAAAATTTCGCCGATGACAACAAGGGCTAGATCCCGGTTAGCTTACCCGGAAGATGCACCTTTTCTTATCTATTTATGATTTTTCGAGATCATACAGGGCACGAGACAAAGAGCGTATGTATATCTAAAAGAGTAGCAGCTCAGAAGTAAAAAATACAAACCGGAATAAAATCAAAACAAAACTTTGCAAAAATTAAAATGCGTATCTAAATTTTATAATTGATTTCGATCAGATGGCTTATATCTTGGGAAAACGGAAACCTTTTCGAGTGAAACAAAAGCTGCTCAATGAAAAGCGCGGTTCTCGATTTAATGGAATGTCTTTTCATCTTAAATGTATAGTAATGCCAGAAAATGGAGATGAGGTAACTCGCCTTCACGATCTCGATCCACAATAGGAGCGAGTCTTCAAAAAGTTTCGATACTATGTTCGACAACACGTGTATTCCAACAGAAGACGAACACATTCAAGAAATACTCACATAACCGTGATCAAAGATCAACACACTGGACAGCCATTTGTAAACTCCCACGGAAACATTCACGATCCCAACGAACGTGACCACTTGGAGCAGCTTTATTAATGCAAAGAAAAGATTACAAAGATATTTTAAAAGATATTTTCTCACAATCCATCATTGGAAAATGCCTCTCCATGCTCTTTAAATAGATCAGGACCAACGGGTGTTAAGCCACGGACCAATGGCCGCTAAGATCGAGGAGAGTATGAATCGTTTGATCACTCTGGCGTCGAACATATCGTGTACTAATTGATTTCAGTCCTACAAATGCATACTAATGCATACTAAAGAAACAAACTTTTACCTAACGACATATTAGACCAAGTAGATCTTAACTAACTCCTAAGTGTCTAGATATCCTAACACACCTAAAATTGTTTCTTTCCTCCAAGTAGGATAGGGTAGCTAGATCTTCTTGCTCATAGTTTATTTCTCAGTTCATGTTCTGAACAATAAGGAAATATTTATATATAAGTTTGAAGATAACTCCATCAAAGAAGAATAATTACAAGAGTTCATTTTGAATATGACTCCATATCCCAATGGAGAAGGCATCTTGTCTTGTGATTCTGGTGTTCTCAACAAACCACAAGGGGTCATTGTCCCACAATTAGAGCTAGTTGTTGACCAAAATTTGTTCAACTATATTTTCCTACTCTTGGATTCATAAAATCCTTTATATCAAAAGAAGAAATTTTTTGAACTTTTATAAGTTCATTCTACAACCCTGAGTCTCAGCTTCGCCATGCATTTTTCAGATTGGAAATAATTTTTTGTATGCCTAAGTTACTCAAGATCTTGTCTAGAGGTTCGATTTTGAAGAATCTTTCTAAGTATCATGTTCTCCTCTCCTCTCCTATATTACAATTCTACCATACTTCGATTTTATTTATATTTATTTTCCTCACACCCCTCCTCTCTTATTTCATTCTCAACACTTGAATTTTTCACTCAACATCTCTCTCTCCATACTTTACCTCACTCTTCTCCCATACACTCCACTAGTCTACACACTTTAGTCTTTTTTAGACTCTTACCTCATCTCCTCATCGGGTTCACAAACTCATCTCCTCACTTCCCTCACCTTCCCATCCCCGCGAACCCACCATGTTCCTAGCTCTGCTACCTACACTTTACCTCCCCCCTTACATCACCCTACGTCACCCTTAGCCCTTTTCTACCTACAAATTACTCTCACCCCCTCTCATCTCCTTACCCTCTCCTTCCTTAAATTTTTTTAAAGTAATATAGCTCGCAGGACAACGGGCACTAGTCTTTCCTCACTTCCCAACCCACCAACCCATCCCCACAGCCTACAAACCACCCCCTCGACTTCTTACCCTCTCATACATCCTCCCATAATTAACTTATTTTCTCAAGATTCATTACATTACATTCCGAACCAATAAGATCCTTCCATATGGTAGCACCCAATTGTGACACATGCCGGCATATTATTGGTTATACCTAACATCTAATGAGATTCTATCACATGGGATATGACTTGAAAATGAATTAGAAATGACTCAATGATGACTAGACATGAGGTGGATGATGACAGGGTTCCAAAAAATTATTATTTTATTCAACAACTTTCCAAGAGATGATTCTTCCAAGCTCCATAATTTTTTCTCTTCTTTGTTCCTTGATAAGTGTATGAAACACTTAGTATTGTATACCATGAATATTTGTAATATCCCATGCATGTGGGATAAACTCTATGAAGAAAAAATTGAATCTATATGAAGAAAATAAAATTCAATCCAAGGGCTAAGATTTGTCCATCAACTTTGATCAACGGTGGTTTAGCATTGATCTTGCAGAGGCCATAACATGAGCTCTGGGTGTCAGAATCGTGTACTCTTTATACTGTTGAAAATTTATTTTGACAGATAAGATGATGGTATAAGTTTCAAGGCTTGGAGGTTGCTACATTTTCTATAGAAACTAAAATATCAATCAACTCCATTTTAATGGGTCTGTGCGACAACTCAACTTCAAGAGCTCATATCTTGAGATCTGGGTGATGGATTTGGGAAAATTTTATATAGTTGGAAAGATAATACAATGAATACCACATAATAATTGGTTTCAAGGGCTTAAAATATCCACATCCTTACCAGAAAAGTAAAACATAGTCATATCTTAAAGGAGGCAGCAAATTAAAAATTATTCGAAATAAAAGTTTATTTAAATATATATATATATATATTTAGAGGTTTTTGGGGCCTACTTTAAAGAAAAAAATATAAATAATTAAAATAATTAATGAGACTCTAATGTTGTATTAATTAAAGTGATTTTACAAAAAAATAAAAGGGAATTAAAAGAGAAAAAGGAAAAACCCTAACTACTCAAGTAGTTAGAAGAACATTTCTTTTAAAAAGGGAAAAGAGAGGCTTCATGAGTGCCAGAATTCATTATTGAGAGGGAATTCAAAGGAGAAGGAGGGAGACATACCATCCATAATTATGTAATTAATATTTTGATCAACAAACAAATATTTTCATTCTTCTCCATTATTTTCTTCTTCTACATTGTTTTCTCAAAGCTTTGTGTTTGTATTCTGGAAACAATCATGGGAATGAGTTCTCAAGTGTTTTTTCTTGTAATATTCCAAGACTTTTCATATATGATCATGGATCATTTGTAGCCATATATGTGACTATCAAATAGATTTTGTATATTGTTAGATATATTTTATGATAAATACTCCACAAAGAATGACTTTCGGTGTTGATCTTGACTGTATCTTGTAACTTCGAGTTTTAAGTATGAGATATTTGAGGTTGACCTATCAATTTCCCTTTCATTTTAACTGCAATAGTCTTTTAAAAATCTTTGAGATGATCAGAAATATTCTTTCATTTCCCTTGTGAGGAGATATGATTGTATCTATAGAGGATTACATATGTGGTGTTGAGTATTTATATTTTTTTATATTGAATCTCCTCTTCAATCCTTTGTGTGTAAATAACTCATTTATGCACACAAATATCACACTGGGTTATTAAAGAACCATTTTCATTTAAATTCAAGCAATAAATATTTGGGGTTTGTTTCCTAGCACTCTCCTACTCTAAGATATTCAAAGATATATATTTTAGTCAAAGCGGAGAACCACCTCTCTAAAAACGATGGGGGACTAATGTCCTCATGAGGTTGTTGTTTCGGTCCCTGACAGATCCGAGCATCAACATTTTTGGTGACCATACTAGGGATCGATTTATTTTCAAAATGTCTGAGGCCTTGTTTCAGATCTGATTGAGGAACCAGAGTCTCGATGGTTCAATATTTCAAAATAAAGATTCAAGAAAATATTTACTTTTTCTAGATGCATTAGAACAATGCTTCAATATCTTTTGGGGACAAGTAAAAAAAAAAAATTTGTAAAGAACCAAGAACTATCAAAAATCGAGAAGGGCCATTTCCCTAGCGAATCTATTGAAAATATTTCAAATTTTCAAGAAAATCATCATGGTGACTTCACCAAAGAATCTTATTCATATCACAATAATTATTTATCTTCTCCAACAAACCCATAAATGTCTTTACAAGATGCAACAAAGAGCATAAGTGCCCAAAGAAGAAGTCGACTACATAGAGGCCCTTTAAATATACCAGAAGAAAATTTCCAGATGCCCAATATTTCTATGGAAAAATGTTCTACATTATTTGGGAATACTTTGGAGAATGCAGAGCAACATTTGTTTAGATTCTAATGTGCATGTGAAATTTCCAATCTCACTAAAGATAATGTTACATGTAAATTATTCTTGCAAACTCTACGTGGGAATGCTCTTGAATAGTATAGTTCATTGCTACCAGGTACCATTACCAATTGGGAAATATTATAAGATTTATTTTTTTAAAGGTTTTACCACCCATCCTCTCCCACATGGACACAAAAGATGAAATTAATGATTCATAAGAAGAATATCATGAAACACTGGAAGAATTTTATGAATCAAATCTTGTTGTTGAGAATGAAGGCACGAATTCCAAAGACCAAGAAAAAGATATCATCCTCTCATATACTCCATATGAGGAATAAATTAAAAAAATATCCATCAAATATGAAAGAATAATTCAGCCAAAATAAAGAATAATTGGTGGAAGAAAAAAATTTTGAGAACAAAGAAGGTATCCATTGCATAGAAGAAGAACATTGCCAAGACATCGTCAGTGAAACAAGAATCTTGAATGTGGAGAAACAAGAAAAAGAAAATGTTTTCAAGAAAGAAATTTCTCATTTGACTGAAGATAACAACACTCTTGGGCAGCCAAGAGTAGATTATATTGAATATTGGTCCAAAATCATTGTCATCCCACAATTGCAAACAAATCTTTTGCACACATTGTTCAATCCCATTCTGGTACTTTTTAGGCATGCTCTTGATTTATTGGTAGCAACTCCAATAGTTTCTTACTGTTGGAGCCAATTTCACAAGGCAATTGGATGCTCAAATGGATCCATTGAAAATCTAGCTACACCTAAAATTGTCTTTCCTCCAAGTAGGATAGGGTAGGCAGATCTTCTTGTACATAATTTATTTCTCAATTCAAGTTTTGCACAATAAGGTAGTCTTTATATTGAAGTTTGAAGATAAATTCATGAAAGAATAAGAATTAAATGAGTTCATCTTGAATATGACACCATAGCCCAATGGAGAAGGAAGTTGGTCTTGAGATTCTGGTGTTCTCAGCCACCCACAGGGGGTCATTGTCCCACAGTTAGAGCCAATTGTTGACTAAAATTTGGTCATCTATATTTTCCCACTCTTGGATTCATAAAATCCTTGATATCAAAAGAAAACATTTTTTGAACATTTATATGTTCATTCTATAGCCCTTAGTCTCAACTTTGCAATGCATTTTTCGAATAAAAAATTTGTTTTTGTATGCCTAAGTTACTCAAGATCTTGTCCAGAGGTTCGATTTTGAAGAATATTTGTAAGTATCATGTTCTCCTCTCCTCTCCTATATTACAATTCTACCATACTAAGATTTTATTTCGATTTCATTTCCTCACACCCCTCCTCTCTTGTTTCATTCTCAACATTTAGAATTTTCACTGAATATCTCTCTCTCTGTACTTTACCTCACTCTTCTCCCATATGCTCCACTATCCTCCACACTTTATTCTTTTTTGAGACACTTCCAAACCTCCTCATAGGGTTTGTGGACTCATCTCCTCACTTCCCTCACCTTCCCATCTCTACGAACCCACCATGTTCCTAGCTCCGCTACCTACACTTTACCTTCCCCCTTACATCACCTTACATCACCCTTATCCCTCTACCACATAAAAATTATTCTCGCCCATTCTCATCTCCTTACCCTCTCCTTCCTTAAACTTTTTAAAGTAGTATATCTCGTGGGTGGGCGGAAACCAGTCATCCCTCACTCCCTTACTCACCTCACTCCCCAACCCACCAACCCGGCCCCTCAGCCTAAAAAATATCCCCTCAAATTATGTTACCCACAATTTTCCCTTCATTTACCCTCTCATACATCCTCCCATACTTAACTTATTTTCTATAGTTTTATTACATTACATTCCGAACCAATAATATCCTTCCATATGGCAGCACACAATTTTTGACACATAGCGGCATATTATTGGTTATACTTGGCATCTAATGATATTTTGACATAGTGGGATATGACTCAAAAATGACTCAGAAATTACTCAAAAATGCCTCAGTGTTGACTACGCATTAGGTGGACGATGAAGGGGTTCCAAAAAATTATTATTGTATTCAACAATTTTCCAAGGGCCGATTCCTCCAAGCTCCATAATTTCTTCTCTTCTTTGTTTCTTGATAAGTATATGAAACATTTACTATTATATACCATGAATATTTGTAATATCCCATGCATGTGGGATAACCTCTATGAAGAAAAATTCAAATCTGTATGAAGAAAAGCAAATTCAATCCAAGGGTTGAGATTTTCCCATCAATTTTGATCGACGGTGGTTGAGTGCTCATCTTGAGGAGGCCATAATTTGAGCTCTGGGTGTCGGAATCATGAAAAAATTATATCATTGGAAAGGTATTTCAACGTAGAAGATTATGGTATAGGTTTAAAGGCTTGAAGGTTGTTTAATTTTCCATATAATTTAAAATTTCATTCAGATTCAGTTTTAATGGGTCTACGTGACAACTCAACTTCATGAGCTCATATCTTGAGACCTAGGCGACGGATTTGGGAAAATTTTATATCGTTGGAAAGATAAGATGATGTGTATCATATAAAAAGTGTTTTTAAGGGATGAAATGATCAAAATCCTTAACAGAAAAGTAAAAAACAGTCATCTCTTAAAGGAGGCATCAAATTAAAAATTATTCGAAATAAAAGTTTATTTAAAGATTTTTTGGGCCCACTTTAAAGAACAAATATAAATGACTTCATATGATTAATGAGACTCCAATTTTTTATTAATTAAAGTGATTTTCTATAAAAAAAAGAATTCAAAGAGAAAAAGGAAAAACCATAACTACTCAAGTAGTTAGAAGAACAATTCTTTCAAAAAGGGAAAAGAGAGGCTTCATGAGTGCTAGAATTCATTGTTGAGAGGGAATTCAAAGGAGTGGGAGGGAGACATACCAGCCATCATTATGTAATCAATATTTTGATCAAAAAGAAAATATTTTCATTCTTCTCCATCATTTTCTTCCTCTACATTGTTTTCTCAAAGATTTGTGTTTGTATTCTTGAAACAATCATGGGGCTGAGTTCTCAAGTGTTTTTTCTTGTAATCTTCCAAGACTTTCCATATATGATCATGGAGCATTTGTATCCATATATGTGAATTTCAAATGGGTTTTGTATATTGTTAGATATATTTTATGATAAAGACTCCACAAAGAATTACTTTCGGGGTTGATCTTGATTGTATCTTGTAACTTTGAGTTTTCAGTATGAGATATTTGAGGTTGACCTAACAATTTCCCTTTCATTTTAACTGCAATACTCTTTTAAAATTCTTTGAGATGATCAGAAATATTCTCTCCTTTCCCTTATGAGGAGATATGAATGTATATATAGAGGATTACATATGTGGTGTTGAGTATTTATATTTTCTGACATTGAAGCTCATCTTTTATGTTTTATTTATAAAGAACTTCTTGCTACACATAAAGATCATATTGGGTTATTGAAGAACCATTTTCATTAAAATCCAAGCAATAAATATTTGGGGTTTGTTTCCTTGCACTCTCCCTACTCCAAGATATTCAAAGATATATATTTTAGCCAAAGAGGAGAATCACCTCTCTAAAAATGAAGCGGTACCAATGTCTTCATGAGGTTGTTGTTCCAATCCTTGACATATCTGAGCATCATAATTTTTTGCGACCATACTGGGGACTGATTTATTTTCAAGATGTCTAATGCCTTGTTTTAGATCTGATTAAGGAACCAGACTCTCAATGGTTCAATATTTCAAAACAAAGATTCAAGAAAATAGTTACTTGTTTTAGATGCATCAGAAAAATGCTTCAACATATTTTGTGGACAATTAAAAAATCAAAATTTGCAAAGAACCAAGAACTATCAAAAATTGAGAAGGCCCATTTCCCTGGCGAATCTATTGAAAAGATTTCAATTTTTCAATAAAATCATCATGATGACTTCACCAAAGAATCGTATTCATATCAAAATACTTATTTATCTTCTCCAACAAGCCCATAAATGGCTTTACAAGATGCAACAAAGAGCAGTAGTTCCCAAAGAAGAAGGAAACTACATAGAGGTCCTTTAAATCTACCAGAAGAAAATTTTCAGATGCCCAATATTTCTATGGAATTTTTTTCTAAATTCTTTTGGAATACTTTGGAGGATGCAAAGAAACATTTTTTTAGATTCCAATGTGAATGTGAAATTTTCAATCTCACTAAAGATAATGTTACATGTAGATTATTCTTGCAAACTCTACATGGGAATGCTCTTGAATGGTATAGTTCATTGCTTCCAGGTACCATTACCAGTTGGGAAATATTAGAAGATTTATTTGTTGAAAGGTTTTCCCACCCACCCTCTCCCTCATAGATACAAAAAGATTAAATGAATGATTCAGAAGAAGAATATCATGAAACACTACAAGACTTTTCTAAATCAAATCTTGTTGCTAAAAATGAAGGCACTAATTCCAAAGACCAAGAAAAAAATATCAACCTCTCATATACTCCATATGAGGAAGAAATTAAAGAATCTCCATCAAATATGCAAGAATAATTCAGCCAAAATAAAGAAGAATTAATGGAAGAAAACAATTTTGAGAACAAAGAAGGTATTCATTGCATAGAATAAGAACATTGCCAAGACATCGTGAGTGAAACAAGAATCTTGAATGTCGAGAAAAAAGAAAAAGAAAATTCTTTCAAGAAAGAAATTTATCATTTGACTAAAGATAACAACACTCTTGGGCAGCCAAGAATAGATTATATTGAATATTGGTTCAAAAGCATTGTCATCCCACAAATGAAAACAAGTCTTCTGCACACATTGCTTGATCCCATTGTGGTACATTTTGGGCATGCTCCTGATTTTCATGCTCTTGATTTATTAGTAGCAGCCATAATATTTTTCGTACTGCTGGAACCCATTTCACAAGTCAATTGGATGCTCGAATGGCTCCATTGGAAATCTACCTACACCTGAAATTACCTCTTTCCTCCAAGTAGGATAGGGTAGGTAGATCTTCTTATACATAGTTTATTTCTCAGTTCAAGTTTTGCACAATAAGGCAGTCTTTATGTTGAAGTTTGAAGATAACTCCATGAAAGAAGAAGAATTACAAGAGTTCATTTTGAATATGAATCCATAGCCCAATGAAGAAATAAATTGGTCTTGAGATTCTGGTGTTCTCAGCAATCCACATGGGGTCATTGTCCAGTAGTTGGAGCCAGTTGTTGACCAAAATTTGGTCATCTATATTTTCCCACTCTTGGATTCATAAAATCCTCGATATCAAAACAAGACCTTTTTTGAACTTTTATAAATTCATTCTATAGCCCTCGGTCTCAGCTTCACCATGCATTTCCGGATCAAAAATATGTTTCCATATGCTTAAGTTACTAAAGATCTTGTCAAGAGGTCTGATTTTGAAGAATATTTATAAGTATCATGTTCTCCTCTCCTCTCCTATATTACAATTCTACCATACTTAGATTTTATTTCGATTTATTTTTCTCACACCCCTCCTCTCTTCTTTCATTCTCAACACTTAGAATTTTCACTCAACATCTCTCTCTCCATACTTTACCTCACTCTTTGTTGGAGTTACTTCACACCCACCTAGGATTTCTTTTTCCTAAGGTTATTCCTTGTTTATTAGTCATAATTAGTCATTGTCCAGTCTCCTATATTTTAGGGGAGAATATTCCACCTTGAGAATATTCTCTTTCAGTTGACACTTCAGTTTGACTAGTTGAGTTGAGTTTAGATGTTGCATTGGTTTTATCACCATGCAACATTGATATCATCACCATGATAATTTGACCTTGCCTTAGGATCATCACCAAACTAGCACATTAGCATTGATTCCCTGAGTTAACTCCTCACTACTCTCTGGTCAGTCAGTTAACTGAAGACTAGTTGACTAGTTAACTCAACTAGGTGGCAGTTCACTCCTGTAATTTCCTGAGAGACTAGACTATGTGGTAGCTCACTCCTGTAACTGTTGGTGTGTGTCCAAATCACTCTATACCACCACTATGGTGCATTCATTGAGCTATACAGAGTATATCATGTGTAAACTATTCATTTTTCAAATGGTTATTGAGAATTCTTTATATTCTTTCTCTCCTTCTTCTTCTTTCTCCAATTCCCTCTGCAAATGTGTGTATCATTGTTTAGCTAGATATATTATGTGTGGGTTCAACACATTTACACTCTTCTCCCATACGCTCCACTATTCTCCACACTTTAGTCATTTTTTAGACTATTCCCTCATCTCCTCATCGGGTTCGCGGACTCATCTCATCACTTCCCTCACCTTCCCATCCCCACAAACCCGCCATGTTCCTAGCTCCACTACCTACACTTTACCTTCCCCATTACATCACCCTTGTCCATCTGCCACCTAAAAATTACTCTCATTCCCTCTCATTTCCTTACCCTCTCCTTCCTTAAACATTTTTAAAGTAGTATAGCTCGCAGGTGGGCAGACACTAGTCATCCCTCACTCCCCAACCCGCCAACTCATCCTCGCAGCATACAAAATACACCCTCGACTTCTGATACCCACAATTTTCCCTTCACCGACCCTCTCGTACATCCTCCCATACTTAAATTATTTTCTCAAGTTTCATACATTACATTTCAAACCAATAAGATCCTTCCATATGGCAGCACACAATTTGTGACACATGGCAGCATATTATTGGTTATATTTGGCATCTAATGAGATTTTGAGACATGGGATATGAGTAAAAAATAATTCAGCAATGACTCATTGATGAATCAGTTCTAACTGGGCATGAGGTGGACAATGAAGGGGTTCCAAAAAATTATCCTTTTATTCAACAATTTTCCAAGGGTCGATTCCTCTAAGCTCCATAATTTCTTCTCTTCTTTGTTTCTTGATAAGTGTATGAAACACTTAGTATTATATACCATGAATATTTGTAATATCCCATGCATGTGGGATAACTTGTATGAATAAAAAGTCAAGTATGTATGAAGAAAAGTAAATTAAATCCAAGGGATGAGATTTGCCCATCAATTTTGATCGATAGTGGTTGAGTGTTCATCTTGCGGAGGCCATAGATTGAGCTCCGGGTGTCGTAATCACGCAAACTGTATACTATTGGAAAGGTATTTCAATGTAGAAGATGATCGTATAGGTTTAAATGATTGAAGGTTGTTAAATTTTCCACAAAAATTAAAATATCAGTCAGATTCATTTTTAATGGGTCTACGTGACAAGTCAACTTCATGAGCTCATATCTTGAGATCTAGGCGACGAATTTGGGAAACTTTATACAGTTAGAAATTTAAGACAATGAGTATCACATCATAAGTGGTTTCAAGAGATTAAAATATCCACATCCTTTCCAGGAAATTAAAACACAATCATCTCTTAAAGGAGGCATCAAATTAAAAATTATTCGAAATAAAAGTTTATTTAAAAAATATATATTTAAAGATTTATGGGGCCCACTTTAAAGAATGAATATAAATGAATTCATATGATTAATGAGACTCCAATGTTTGATTAATTAAAGTTTTTTTCTAAAAAAGAAAAAGGAATTCAAAGAGAAAAAGGAAAAACCATAACTACTCAAGTAGTTAGAAGAACATTTCTTTTAAAAAGGCAAAAGAGAGGCTTCATGAGTGCCATAATTCATTGTTGATATGGAATTCAAAGGAGAAGGAAGGAAACATACCAACAATCATTATGTAATCAAGATTTTGATTAGCAAGAAAATATTTGCATTCTTCTCCATTCTTTTATTCTTATACACTGTTTTCTCAAAGATTTGTGTTTGTATTCTTGAAACAATCATGGGGATGAGTTCTCAAGTATTTTTTTCCTGTAATCTTCCACGAATTTTCATATATGATCATGGATAATTTGAAGCCATATATGTGACTGTCAAATGGGTTTTGTATATTGTTAGATATATCTTATGAGAAAGACTCCACAAACAATTACTTTCGGGGTTGATCTTGACTGTATCTTGTAACTTTGAGTTTTAAGTATGAGATATTTGAGGTTGACCTATCGATTTATCTTTCATTTTAACTGCAGTACTATTTTAAAATTCTTTGAGATGATCAAAGATATTATCCCTTTTCCCTTGTGAGGAGATATGAATGTATCTATAGAGGATTACATATGTTGTGTTGAGTATTTATATTTTCTGATATTGAAGGTCCTCTTCAATATTTTATTTGTAAATAACTTCTTGTTGCACACACATATCATACTAGGTTATAGAAGAACCATTTTCATTTAAATCCAAGCAATAAATATTTGGGGTTTTCTCCCTAACACTCTCCCTACTCCAAGATATTCAAAGATATATATTTTAGCCAAAGAGAAGAACCACCTCTATAAAAATGAAGGGGGACTATGTCCT
>SNQJ01S0003334.1:148601-167419 GCA_010110895.2 Picea sitchensis
ATGGACACAAAAATATGAAATGAATGATTCAGAAGAAGAATATTATGAAACACTACAAGACTTTTCTCAATCAAATCTTATTGTTGAGAATGAAGGCATGAATTCCAATGACCAAGAAAAAGATATCAACCTCTCATATACTCTATATGAGGAAGAAATTAAAGAATCTCCATCAAATATGAAAGAATAATTCATCCAAAATAAAGAAGAATGGGTGGAAGAAAACAATTTTGAGAACAAAGAAGTTAGTCATTGCATAGAAGAACATTGCTAAGACATAGCCAGTAAAACAAGAATCTTGAATGTGGAGAAGAAAGAAAAAGAAAATGCTTTCAAGAAATAAATTTCTCATTTGACTAAAAATAGCATCACTCTTGGGCATCCAAGAGTAGATTATATTGAATATTGGTTCAAATGCATTGTCACCCTGCCAATGTAAACAAGTCTTTTGCACACATTGTTCAATTCCATTGTGGTACATTTTGGGCATGCTCCTAATTTTTAGGCTCTTGATTTATTGGTAGCAGACCCAATCTTTTTCTTACTGTTGGAGCCCATTTCACTAGTCAATTGGATGCTCGAATGACTCCATTATAAATCTACCTACACCTAAAATTGTCTCTTTCCTCCAAGTAGGATAGGGTAGGTAGATCTTCTTGTACATAGTTTATTTCTCAGTTCAAGTTTTTCACAACAAGGCAATCTTTATATTGAAGTTTGAATATAACTCTTTGAAAGAAGAAGAATTACAAGAGTTCATTTTGAAGATGACTCCATAGCACAATGGAGAAGGCAGTTGGTCTTGAGATTCTGTTGTTCTCATCAACCCACAAGGGGTCACTATCTCGCAGTTGGAGCTAGTTGTTGACCAAATTTTGGTCATCTATATTTTCTCTCTCTCGGATTCATAAAATTATTGATATCAAAAGAAGACATGTTTTAAACTTTTATAATTCCATTCTGCAACCCTTAGTCTCAGCTTTTCCACGCATTTTTTGGATCAGAAATATGTTTTTGTATGCCTAAGTTACTCAAGATCTTGTCCAGAGGTCCAATTTTGAAGAATCTTTCTAAGTATCATGTTCTCCTCTCCTCTCCTATATTACAATTCTACCATACTTAGATTTTGTTTCGATTTATTTAACTCACAACCCTCCTCTCTTATTTCATTCTCAACACTTAGAATTTTCACTCAACATCCCTCTCTCCATACTTTACCTCACTCTTCTCCCGTACGCTCCACTAGTCTCCAAACTTTAGTATTTTTTGATACTCTTCCCTCATCTCCTCATCAAGCTCGTGGACTCATCTCATCACTTCCCTCACTTTCCCATCCCCGCGAACCCACCATGTTCCTAGCTGCACTACCTACACTTTAATTTCCCCTTACATCACCCTACGTCACCCTTATCCCTCCACCACCTACAAATTATTCTCACTCCCTCTCATCTCCTTACCTTCTCCTTCCTTAAACTTTTTTAAAGTAGTATAGTTCGTGGGAGGGCGGACACTAGTCATCCCTCACTCCCTTACTCACCTCACTCTTCAACCGGACAACCCATCCCTGCAGCATACAAACTACGCCCTCGAATTCTGCTACCCACAATTTTCCCTTCACTTACCCTGTCATACATCCTCCCATACTTAACTTATTTTCTCAAGTTTCATTACATTACATTCTGAACCAATATGATCCTTCCATATGGCAGCACACAATTTTTGACACATGAATGCATATTATTGGGTATCCTTGGCATCTAATGAGATTATGACACATGGGATATGAATAAAAAATGACTCAGCAATGACTCAATGTTGACTCAATGATGACTAGGCATGAGGTGGATGATGACGGGGTTCCAAAAAATTATTATTTTATTCAACAATTTTCCAAGGGCCGATTCCTCCAAACTCCATAATTGCTTCTCTTCTTTGTTTCTTGCTAAGTGTATGAAACACTCAGTATTATATACCATGAATATTTTCAATATTCCATGCATGTGGGATAACCTCTATGAAGAAAAAATTGAATCTGTATGAAGAAAAACAAATTTAATCAAAGGGTTGAGATTTTCATATAAATTTTGATCGACGATGGTTGAGTGTTGATCTTACGGAGGCCATAACTTGAGCTCTGAGTGTCGAAATTGCGCAAAATTTATACCATTGGAAATCTATTTAAATATAGAAGATGATGATATAGGTTTAAAGGCTTGAAGATTGTTTAATTTTCCACAAAAATTAAAATATCAGTCAGCTTCAGTTTTAATGGGTTTGTGTGTCAACTCAACTTCATGAGTTCATATCTTGAGATCCAAGTGATGGATTTGGGAAAATTTTATATAGTTGGAAAGATAGGATGATGAATATCACATAAGAAGTGGTTTAAAGGGATAAACATATCCACAACCTTACCATTAAAGTAAAAAACAGTCATCTCTTAAAGGAGGTAGAAAATTAAAAATTATTCAAAATAAAAGTTTATTTAAAAAAAAAAATTATTTAAAGATTTTTGGGGCCCATTTTAAAGCACGAATATAAATGACTTCATATCATTAATGAGACTCCATTGTTTTATTAATTAAATTTATTTTATAAAAAAAAAAAGAAAAATGAATTCAAAGAGAAAAATGAAAAACCATAACTGCTCAAGTAGTTAGAAGAACATTTATTTTAAAAGGGGAAAAGAGGGGCTTCATGAGTGCTAGAATTCCTTGTTGAGAGGGAATTCAAAGGAGCAGAAGGGAGACATACCAGCCATCATTATGTAATCAATATTTTGATCAGCAAGCAAAGATTTCCATTCTTCTCTTCTTCTACATTGTTTTCTCAAAGCTTTGTGTTTGTATTCTTGAAACAATCATGGGGCTCGGTTCTCAAGTGTTTTTCTTGCAAGGTATTTCATATATCATCATGGAGCATTTGCAACCATATATGTGACTGTCAAATGGATTGTGTATATTGTTAGATATATTTTATGAGAAAGACTCCATAAATAATTACTTTCGGGGTTGATCTTGACTATATCTTGTAACTTTGAGTTTTAAGTATGAGATATTTGAGGTTGACCTATCAATTTCCCTTTCATTTTAACTACAATACTCTTTTAAACTTCTTTGAGATGATCATAAATATTCTCTCCTTTCCCTTGTGAGGAGATATGAATGTATCTATAGAGGATTACATATGTGGTGTTGAGTATTTATATTTTTTGATATTGAAGCTCGTCTTCAATCTTTTATTTGTAAAGAACTTCATGCTGCACACAAAGATCATAACGGGTTATTGAAGAACCAATTTCATTTAAATCCAAGCAATAAATATATGGGGTTTGCTTCTTAGAACTCTTCCTACTCCAAGATATTCAAAAATATATCTTTTATCTAAAGAGGAGAACCACCTCTCTAAAATCGAAGGGGGACTAATTTCCTCATGAGGTTGTTGTACTTGTCCTTGACAGATGCGAGCATCAACATTTTTGGTGACCATATTGGGGATCAATTTATTTTCAAGATGTTTGAGGCCTTGTTTCAAATCTGATTGACAAACCAGAGTCACAATGGTTCAAGATTTCAAAAGAAAGATTCAAGAAAATAGTTACTTGTTCTAGATGCATCACAACAATGCTTCAATATCTTTTGGGGGCAAGTAAAAAATCAAAATTTGCAAAGAACCAAGAACTATCAAAAATCTAGAAGGGCCATTTCCCTGGCGAATATATTGAAAAGATTTCAAATTTTCAATAAAACCATCATGTTGACTTCACCAAAGAATTTTATTCATATCACAATACTTATTTATCTTCTCCAAAAATCCCATCAATGGCTTTACAAGATGCAACAAATAGAAGAAGTGCCCAAATAAGAAGGTGGCTACATAGAGGCCCTTTAAATCTACTAGAAGAAAATTTTCAAATACCCAAATTTTTTATGGAAAATTTTTCTACATTCTTTGGGAATACTTTGGAGGATATAGAGAAACATTTGTTTAGATTCTAATGTGCATGTGAAATTTTCAATCTCACTAAAGATAATGTTACATGTAGATTATTCTTACAAACTCTACGTGGGAATGCTCTTGAATGGTATAGTTCATTACTACCAGGTACCATTACTAGTTGGAAAATATTAGAATATTTATTTGTTGAATGTTTTTCCCACCCACCCTCTTCCACATGGACACAAAAATATGAAATGAATGATTCATAAGAATAATATCATGAAACATTGCAAGACTATTCTGAATCAAATCTTGTTGTTGAGAATGAATGCATGAATTCCAAATACCAAGAAAAATATATCAGCCTCTCATACACTCCATATGAGGAAGAAATTAAAGAATCTGGCTCAAATATGCAAGAAGAATTCATCCAAAATAAAGAAGAATTGGTGGAAGAAAACAATTTTGAGAACAAAGAAGGTATCCATTGCATAGAAGAAGAACATTTCCAAGACATCACCAATGAAACAAGAATCTTGAATGTTGAGAAACAAGAAAAAGATAATGCTTTCAAGAAATAAATTTCTGATTTGACTGAAGATAACAACACTCTTGGGCAGACAAGAGTAGATTATATTGAATATTGGTTCAAAATCATTGCCAGTCTCCCAATGAAAACAAGTCTTCTACACACATTGCTCGAACCCATTGTGGTACATTTTGGGCATGCTCCTGATTTTCATGCTTTTTATTTGTTGGTAGCAGCCCCAATATTTGGGCATGCTCGTTCTAAGTGTGTGAAACACTTATTATTATATACCATGAATACTTTTAATATCCCATGTAAGTGGGATAACCTCTATGAAGAAAAAGTTGAATTTGAATGAAGAAAAGAAAATTCAATCCAAGGGTTGAGATTTTCCCATCAATTTTGATCAACGATGGTTGAGTGTTCATCTTGCAAAGGCCATAACTTGAGCTCCGAGTGTCGGAATCATGAAACATTTCTACCCTTGGAAAGGTATTTCGACATAGAATATGATGGTATAGGTCAAGGATTTAAGGTTACTACATTTTCCACATAAATTAAAATATCAGTCAGCTTCATTTTTAATGAGTCTGTGTGACAACTCAACTTCACGAGCTCATATCTTGAGATCGGGGTGACATATTTGGGAAAATTTTATATCATTGGAAATATAAGAAGATGAAGATAACATAAGACATGGTTTAAAGGGATGAAAATATCCACCTACTTACCAAAAGAGTAAAACACAGTCATCTCTTAAACGAGGTAGCAAATTAAAAATTATTTGAAATAAAAGTTTATTTAAAAAAAAAAAAACTTTTATTTAAATATTTTTGGGGTCCAATTTAAAGAAAAAATAAAAATGAATTCATATCGTTAATGAAACTCCAATGTTTTATTAATTAAATTGATTTTCGAATAAATAAAAAGTAATTCAAAGAGAAAAAGGAAAAACCTTAACTACTCAAGTAGTTAGAAGAACATTTCTTTTAAAAAGGGAAAAGAGAGGTTTCATGAGTGCCATAATTAATTGTTGAGAAGGAATTCAAAGGAGCAGGAGGGAGACATACTCGTCATCGTTATGTAATCAAGATTTTGATCAGCAAGAAAATATTTTCATTCTTCTTCATTCTTTTCTTCTTCTACACTATTTTCTCAAAGCTTTGTGTTTGTATTCTTGAAACAATCATGGGGATGAGTTCTCAAGTTCTTTTTCTTGTAATATTACAAGACTTTTCATATATGATCATGGATAATTTTCAGCCATATATGTGAATTTCAAATGAATTTTGTATATTGTTAGATATATTTTATGAGAAAGACTCCACAAAGAATTACTTCCGGGGTTGATCTTAACTGTATCTTGTAACTTCGAATTTTAAGTATGAGATATTTGAGGTTGACCTATCAATTTCTTTTTCATTTTAACTGAAATACTCTTTTAAAATTATTTGAGATGGTCAGAAATATTCTCTCCTTTCCCCTGTGAGGATATATGAATGTATCTATAGAGGATTACATATGTGGCGTCGAGTATTTATATTTTTTGATATTGAAGCTTCTCTTCAATATTTTATTTGTAAATAACTTCTTGTTACACATAAAGATCATACCAGGTTATTGAATAACCATTTTCATTTAAATCCAAAAAAAAATATGTTTGGTATTCTACCTAGAACTCTCCCTACTCCAAGATATTCAAAGATATATATTTTAGCCAAAGAGGAGAACCACCTCTCTAAAAACGAAGGGGGACTAATTTCCTCATGATGTTGTTCTGGTCCTTGACAGATTCGAGCATCAACATAAGGCTTTACCATGCCCTTAGTCATACTATATGACTACCTAGGTACTAGAGAGTGATCTCCCTGAGTGTTGTTCTCAGTGTACTATAGAAAAAAGACGGCCAAAAGGTTTACTTGTTTGGTCTTGGGATTCGAGGGGGTCTCCTGATATACACTAGGTACGTGGGAGATAAAATATGTATTAGTTTTGTCTAATGTGCAACTATTCGAAAGGGGCCTTCTGATATACTCTAGGTACGTGGAAGAACCACACAATCCCCATCTTGTAGCGTTGACAAGTAACGACAACTCTTATGTTTAGAGGCATCAAAATATGTTTGTACCCAAAATTCCCTAAGATTCTCCCAAATTTATTTGATACTCATTTTATTCCACTTTATTCCACTTTTTTAATAACCCCAATTGGATCTTCTAGTCAAAAGATATGAAAATTTCCAAAAAACAAAATGCACCTTTTAAAACCCTGATTTGGAGATTGTTTTTCTAGTCGACCTTTCTTTTGTTGTAGCTCTACAATTTCAAACCGTTTGAGTCTAAAATTTTTTCCTAAGGTGTATTGATGTGTCTTCCTTCCAACCCCACAGGTTAGACCAAGATTGGATTCTCCAAGAGAAATTTATGATAAATTTCCCAAGATGTGCTAATTGTTTTCCCTTTTAGGAGAGTGAACTTGTACGGAATTTTGTGTGTCACTATCTTCACTTCAGAACTTGAAATTTGGACTAGTAAAATTTGGTTTGTACCCTAACCAATAGAACAATCTCACTTAATTTTGATGTATGTATCTTCAGATATAACAATTTTCCCAAGAACACTTGTTTTAGACTTAAATATGTACCATCCAAAAACCCTAATTGCCTCATAGAATAAATTCCAGAGTATCAAGGTATGAAATTTTCACAAAATATACTTCATTTTTCTTCCTTCGTACTATAAAAATTTCATAACCTAAAACCAATCCAAGAAATATTGGGAGAAAAAAATCCAAGAAGACATGTTTCAGACTAGTTTCAAGACTAGTCAAAAACCCTAAACTGAACAGAATGTATCTCCAAAAATATAACGAACCAAGATCTGAAATTTGGACCCCAAGTTATCTTTGTATGTCTCCTATACATCATAAAAATTATGTATCTCAAAACCTTATAGAAAATATTTTGTAGTGAAAATGTCAAGAAGTCTCGTTTTGAAAAAGCCAGTCCCAAGGATTGTCTAGCTCTGATACGAAATGTTAAGAACCAAATATCAAAATAGCATAAAAAATTCATAATAAGAACTCCATGCCTTGAAAAAGAGATAAATTCAGATAATGATCCTCTTCGATTGGGAAACCTCATTATACATCACATGAATTCACAAATACAAGTTGATTCCAAATGAAAAGGTCTCATTGGTATATATAGCATACTAGGAGGTATAATTAAAACTAATGGACCCAAGCCGACATAAATAAAATAACAATATTAATATAATATGCCCCAATTAAGGGGTAATGTGCCATGATTTAGGGCCTAACACTCTGTCTACCAACATATCTTCCACCTTGAGCTTCCACAGCTCAAAACGTTTCCCATCAAATTTCTCAATCTCTATTTTTTAACTGCTCAGCATTTCTTTTCACCTAAAGAATCAACATCGTAGATATCCCACTATAACAAGGCTTATCACATTCCGAAGCCAAATCCCTGACCACAAAGGCATCCCCCTGAAGCCAATAATTTCTCTAATACCAAATGTAGATTTTAACCTTGTACAATTATTTACTGTAAACATATTTTCAAAAAAAGAACAAAAAATATACAATGGAAAATACACACATTACATGGAAATTTTTCCCTAGAAACCCAAACCGAGAAAACCAACCTATTCTATATTCATTCATAACATATTTTCATTGTTTACAATACAATATGGATATAGGATCACATAGCACCCAAAACCATAATCCAATAACCTGGATTAGTCAACAACCAGAATTCCTTAACCAGAAATAGAAAACCATCGGCGAAAACCATGTGCCGAAAAATCGCCCAAAAATGAACGCAAAAGACTGCCAAAAAAACAATTTGGGGGTGTTTTCCCCTTGTGACCCCCTAGGAAAGGGGTCGCTCTACCCCCTTCTTACCCCCCTACATGCCCAACTCAATGTAGACGCTAGTTCTAACCATGCAAAGAATATAACACATACCTAACAACTTTAGTACAAAAAAAGCATCAAATTGTTGTATTAAACATTGAATGTAGCATGCTCAGGAACAAGGTCATAAATATGAGTAAGGTAGGTCAATAGGGAGCTTTAAATCAAGTGCAGTTAATCCATTCCAACGGCGAGGTAATTAAGGATGAATAAATGGTGCATTGGCTACCTAAAGACATGGAAATTGCCAAGCAAGACTTGAACCTAGTGAACACAACTATGGAAAACAAAGATAGTCGACATGTTTTCTATTAGGTTCTATGTTCTTTAAAGTTATTGGTTATTTCATTTATTTTGCAGCTATATTGTTAATAAATACTCGGAAGTATTACCTAAAGACCTAGCTAGGCTTTTTATATGTTGGTAGTCAATAATGTTTTTTCCTTCTATTTTGAAAGCTCATAACCATAACTTTGATGTAATTTTGTTGTGATCTAAGAAATGGTTTTTAATTAATATAAAATCTCCCAATTATGGTTAAAAAAAAGGTGCATACCATATCCCTCTCTCCATGCTAGTATAAATCTCTTCAAAATCCTAGCTAGCGAAAACAATAAAATCTCTATATCAACCAAGGAGCTCCAACATGCAAGAATCACTCCAAAAATTCCTCCAAGACAATATGTCATATTCTGCTCTTCTTTTCCACCAAATATACTTTAGGGTTTTATCACAAAAAAAAATCTCAAATCTCCAAGGGATAAACCCTAACCATAGACTTCCAATATGCTCCAAGATACTCTAAGAAGACTAGGAAACCATAGAGATTTGAAGAGAGACCCCTCTAAGAAGACTAGGAAACCATAGAGATTTGAAGAGAGAGAGAGAGAGAGAGAGAGAGAGAGAGAGAGAGAGAGAGATCAAATACAAGTGAAGACAAAGAGAGAAAGAGAGAATACTATTTCACTCTTCAGGGTCATCTCAACAAAAGAGATATTACAAGAATTAAAAGACAAGTGAATCAATGACCATATCCAATGTCTCCTCCACAAGAGTAAACCCTAGTCATAAGAAAAAAAAAAAACCCCAAAACCAAGACATACCCTTTCCATTCCATAGTGTCTCCTAGTGTTTCCTCAAAACCGTAGCAAATCACCCCCGGGTACATTACAAATAAACTATACTGATGATGATAAGAAACGAGTGTCTTCCTTATATATATATATATATATATATAAAGGGTTTTTTTTTTTTTTTTTTTTTATATATATGAGAGGTAAGGAAGGCCGTCATTATAACGTCATCCCAAGCCCCATAAGAAACCTAATGAGCACCCCAGGCCAACACAAGTGAAGTGCTCTACTCCAAAGTACACATGTCATGAACCATGGTGATGTCATCCATAATAATGGACCCAAGATGATGCAGATACATAATGGATGTCCACACATTTCCATCACAATCCTCCATGAAATCCATCATTCCTCCTAAGTAATGTACTATGTTAGGTCATCTACCCCCTGCAAGAATCTTGTCGTAGCCTAGGAATCCCCGAGCCAACTCGAAGCCTCCAAATAGGAATCTAAGCAACCCCAAGTTATATAATACAGTATTCTGACTTCCAAGATCCACAAAACTCATATTCCCAAGTAGGGAATTCTCCAAGAAAGTGAACCTCCCCATGTGGCAACAATGAAGGATGTCACTCAAAATAAGCCGTCAAGATAAGAACTCTAATGCGTAAGGGAAGAATACAATGTTATCACCTAAATGAGGTCAAGAAATCGTTGAGAAATTTATCTCCACAATTCAAATCCATCACAAAACATCTCCCATAAAATAAAATCCATCTCAACCTATCGTATAGGGTTGAACATACACCATAAAATCTCTAGTGCCTATATATATATAAACATCAAGTATCCCTATATAAGTAATTTATTTTAACTAAGACAATATCTATTCATCATAATATTTATATTCATACCAGCGACTTCAAGAATTTAGATTCATCAAATATTAACGACTTCATACCAGAATGAAACAAATGCTGTGAATTCTAATAGGTTACCCTGGTTCGTTAATCTTCGCTAAGTTAGCTGTCTTGTTGTTGCTTTCTCTCAAGCACCTACATACCCAAATTAAGGTAAACATAGAAAAATACCTGCTCCAAAACCATCGGGCCCACCCTGCCAACTAGGAACGACCTAGCTCCAGGATATTCGGCCGGATATCCCCGCCCTCCGAGCCCAAAACCCTAGCAACCTGCTTGCTTGATCAATATGTCGCCAAACTGTGAAAATCCCATGCCTCAATCAGCACACCAATGTCAATGCCTCTCATCAGCCTATAGCAAGAAAAATGCACTCCCCGTGGAATGCCCTCCAACTCCTTCCTTCCTCCTCAAAGCCCTCCTTCACCTTCCTTCTGACATTTGGTAATTCTCCCTCCTCACCTAACTCCTTATTACCCTTATCCATTCCCAATAATTCTTTTATCTTCTTGATCCTATGTGATCCCTCTTCTATAATGAACTTAATTCTAATGTTATATTTTATTCTCCAATCTTTATTTAATAATTTCTAATTAATTAATGAATTATTTA
Source organism: Picea sitchensis (assembly GCA_010110895.2). Lineage (NCBI taxonomy): Eukaryota > Viridiplantae > Streptophyta > Pinopsida > Pinales > Pinaceae > Picea > Picea sitchensis. The sequence continues at coordinate 159,617 of SNQJ01S0003334.1, forward strand.
ATACTTAAATGAATCATTAACCATCATGACTAACCCATTACACACCAATTAGGAAATGTTATTTTAAGACATAAATATAGTTTAGCTAATCTTCTTAGGATTATATTATTAAATTAATTATAATTTCTAATCAAGAGTCGTTACATACACCCACACTTTAGAAAACTTCATCATTCGTTGTTGTATCTAAAAGTACAAAGGAAAGAAACATGGTTCACATTCATAACAAGTAACCTACATTATCGCAGTAAGTCAAGAAAGCTCATACATACTAGTGTATATGTACAAGAAATGTATTGTATCTAGTACATACAAATCTCTATGCATGTACTAATAATCAAAACTCACATCCTTTAGGTAGTTACTATGTATGCATTCAATCTAGTCGCTAAAACAGTCTTTATAAAAGACAACAATCAATTAATTGTGTGGAGAAATACTCTTTTAATTACAATTACCGGGTTTAATAATTTATTTTAAACAACTCTGTTTTGCTACATAATGAATATTCATTTATACACATTTTTCTTCATCAAACTCTTTTCAAGGCTAAAAGTGATCACCCTCCATATAGTCTCAACTATTCTTTGGCCTTCCTCCCTAACCTAATTCCAACTCCATTCCTAACCGTCCTCTGCTACACTATCTTAGAGCCGCCTATACCTGGGGAATTCCAAACTCCAAACAACTCCATAAGTGGAAGTGTTCTATCTCAATTCAAGTTTCCTAGTGGTGCGTAACCTGACAGCCATCATCATTGACGCACCTGGGGAGAATGACTAGCACCGTTCTCCCATTACTTTAGGTTTCGTAGGATACACTGTGGGAAATGCCCCACCCCTCCTAATCGACCCAGGGTCCACCCCTATGATGGCTCCAATCTTGCCAATGGAGGGTACATGGTGGGAAATGCCTCCCACCCTCCTAACAAGACTAGGGTCAACACCCCTGTTAAATGGAATATATATATAGCGGCAACTGTGGTTGCTAGAGAGGTTTCCGGCTATCAAGCTTTTTCGGTTTTGGGTAGTGTTAGTCCCAAAATCATGCAATAGTCCATGTATCGTAGTAATTCATTCAAATCAATATAACTTCCATATACAATATTCATACCATAATGTTTCTCGGGTCGCATCCCATATACACTTTCATCATCTTTATCCTTTGGCTATTTTATAGCCCATAACCCGCAGATTAGTTTGCAACAAACTCATATTTAAATACTGTCATCATGTAATTGCATACTCAGCATCATTTCACTTGGTATCCCCCAGATCGATAAGTTAACATCAAATTTTTCCAATTAGAAATAGATCTCTCAAAAGAATATCCCATAATTCAAATTCGCCACCCATTCACAATATCATTTACCCAAAATAATGTACTCATATCCAACATCATCCTAATAGCATATAAACATTCATTCATTTCACATTCTCACAATGTGTCACATCATATACATCAAATATCAAACAACATTTAAACATTTGTAAAAATTTACATTCACATAATAGGATCGCATTACATGCATCAATAAATACCTAAACATTCGTGAAATTTACATTCACATAATAGATCGATTACATGTATCATCATCAATAATAATTAATTTAAACATTCGTAAAATTTACATTCACATAATAGATCGTGATTACATGCATCATCATCACAACATTTAAACATTCATAAAGTTTACATTCGTGATAGTGGTATAACCACCATACCATCATCATCAAATAAATACTAAAACATTCATAAAAGTTCATAAAGTTTAAGGTTTATGTATTACTTAATAGTTTCACCGTAGCGAGAAAATAAAGTGTAGGCCTCATGTAATCCTGTCTATCTAAGTCAAAGGTGGTGTTACATACACCCCAATCTTCGAAACATGTTCTCCCGGTGGTCAAAATAGTGAGGGATAGTCTCAGCCGCGGTGTCTCAAGGCCTTCCCAAGTAGCAGATCCTAGACTATACCTCTTGTCCCACTGACCGGGTTCTCATGCTTGTCAGCGATGATCGGTAAGCCTCGCGCTTCGCTTCCATTGAAATCCCCGCGTTTCTATCCTTGGCGTGAAACTGTTACCATATGGCGGTGGCCTTGAGCCCCCTCCCCTAGGGAAAGCCCTGCAATCTTCCTATCGAATCCCGGCGATGCGGAAACAAGCCGTACTTTGCAACTCTACCAAGTTCATATGTTCCTTTCCATCGTAACGACATTTTCCAATCGGGCCTCCTCATCAAGACGGCCTACATCCTCACCCATAGCTCTTATCCTAGGGTTCAATCCATAGATGAAGCCCGCCCGTCGCTGGTCGTTATCCATATACATATATTTGATCAGCTCCATAAACCTCGGGATTCCCATATTCTTCTGGCTACGCTTTGTTTCCTTGTTTTAAGGCATGAAATGCCCCAACCGTTGTTCCTCGTAGTACGCCAGCAGATATTTCCTCCTAAACCTTTCTTTGAAAAGTTCCCAAGATACCGCGTCTAGGGTAAGGTGTGTAGCCAAGTCTTCCGTTACCCCACCCGCCAAGGCCGCCCCTTAACCAAAATGGTAATCTTCGGGCCTTGAGTTGGAAGGCCACATAGTCCCTTTAGGAAAACACCCGGTCATGCTCTTAAATCCATAAGCCTGCTCATCAAGGCTAATTTGGCGCGACCTCCGGCAAACTCTGGAAGTTAGATCTTTTGCAACTCTCACGTGATGTCTTTAGGTGGAGGTACTCCCCCTGAATCCCTTGATGCTTCTAGATTACCTGTTCCAGACGATGGGGGTTCCACTTCAGTTCCTTCTGGTTGTCGCCCCTTTAAAGTCTCGTTGATGGATTCCAACGAGCGCAGTATGAGAGCTAATTCGGGCGATGGTGGTGGTGGCATTGGCGGTTCTTGCGACGACGCTCCCCTGCCTCGACTCCCTCGAGTCCTGACCATCCTGTATGCTTTGTCCTGCATCCACCAAAGTTGTCAGCGTGAGTTCCAGGATGTTTCAAATTGGTGCTACTAAACTTAGAAATAGGGTTAGGCGTAAGTTTTCTTTACTTGTCTGTAAACAGACATTACTCCATTAGGGGATTGGCTTGGTTAGGGTTAGGTTTAAGCATCTAAGCTTCGTTTCTTCACCCCTACGAAAATAAATATTGGTTCCCTTGCCCTGTAGCTACGCTAGCTTTGCACCTTACTCGCCACTTCCTAGGCTTACTCTCCTAGGGCATATGCCGCCTCCTTCTCGCTTGTCCTAGTCTGAGCCCTTTTAATTTACACTTACAACTTGATTAAAAATGACTCCCGACCTTATGTTTATTAATTTACACCGATATGCGTAAACCTATCGACAATGGCACAATCAATGATCTTTTAAATCTTACTTAAGCTTAAACCCTTATCTAATGGCTACGCATTGAAGATGCTGGCATAGTCTTAGTCGTCCTCCAAAATCAATGGGTTAGATTTATTGTTCATAACTTTCTCGCATTTATCAGGGTATCCCTTAGCATGTTTACTCTCCCCTTTTTTTTTAAACATTTACCTAATCACATTAAAAATGATGTAAGGTTATATAATTATCATGTTTAATGATTAAATAGGATTAAACTGCGACAACTGAATAATCATCCACAACTGCCAGCCATGTTTCGGTGTTCGTCAGCGCTATGTACCTTTCGACGTTAGTGTTCTTCTTAAGACGTCGCATTGAGCACATACGTCTCTTTGTGGGCTCCTCCATTTATGTCTTTGGTGCTTGAGAGCTTGGCATGTGACCTGTATGGCTCTAAAAGGCGCTTGATAGCTTGGCATGTGGTCTTGGATATGACAGTTAAGTATTTATTTGTGAAATTATATGTAAAAGAAACAACGCATGGCGTGTTGGTAGGGCGGCCATTGTCAAAGCTTTGCACGGTGGGGAGGTCCGGGGTTCAAATCTCATGGACTCCATTTAAATTTATACTTAGCCTTATTTTATTCGAACTTAACTAATATTTTAATAATCTTTTAATAAAATTACTAAAGTTAATTAGTTTAATTATTAATGCAAAGTTAAACTATATTAATTAAACTTTATTAATTTAACAAGTATACTTTATTATTTATATATTATTATTATTATTTTATTAATTACGCTAGTGTAAATTCAAATTATAACACTAAAATTTAAAATAATAAAAAAAAGAAATTTAATTATTCGGAATGAAAAATTAATTATTAAATAAAAAGCATTATCTGGCAGCCTTTAAGGTCGGGCTCGGCATGAGGCCCACGTTCCCGGCCTCCAGCTCTCACTACCTAACACCTAAGCTCGTCTCTTTCCTCGGCTCGGCGTTCTACTTCCTTTGGCGTTCTACTTCGTTGCCTCTTTCATTTTCCTAGTCTGCTAGGGTTGCTATTCCAGAGCTGAAATCACAAGGGTTTTCACTGTATAATGTTTGAGCATTGTAAGTTTGTTGAGGTTTCAGAACAACAGCTCAACCCGGTGGGCATAGTCATCCAACGTTTGAACTAGCTGGTTTTCTGATATGCAGGGGTGATAGGTTTTTTTTTTTTCATTCTTACCATAATCGTGTAAAGAAGAGTAACTTCTAATATCGCCATCACTTTTTCTCACATCGCCTAGGTATCCATCTTTTCCTCTTCAGATTTCTTTTCAGCCGATTCTGTACTTATTTTACATGCTTTTTATACGAAAATTTCGCTTCAAAAGGTTTCTAAAGTCTGCCAAATCCATGCCTCCATTTGCTTTCGTTTTGACGATTTAGGGTTTTTGTTGTATGCTTCCCTCTTTTTTTTTTCAATGGGATTTAGTATGGTATTGCAGCTGTGAATCCACAATGTAATACTGTGCAAGAACAGATTCATTGCAATGCCATTTTCGCGGTTAACTGATTGATTGATGAATGGGTGAGGGATTGTTTCTGTATAATCCCAGTGTCCTTTGCTTTAAAGAAAGAAAAGACATATTCTTTACAAATTGAATAAATAGACACCATAATTTAAATCTAAGCAAAGCCTCTTTTGTCGAATTTGAAGTTTTAACACCAACTAACATGCATTTTACTAAGAAGTCCATATCTTCTGGTACTATGTATGTGTCCATATCTTTTGGTACTGTGTACGGGTACGAAACTTTGGAACCAAATGGCAAATAATCAACGGGTCATCATGCTGGTAGTGTCATGTTTGGATAAAAATTGACAGTGACTTTAGATAATCTGTTAAAAACAATGGCAGGCAGAAACCTGAATGGGCGATTTCCCAAAAGACCTCCATGAAGTTTCTTCCCGCCATTGTTTTTCATAAATTCTCTGTTAATTTTGATCCAAATTTCAATTTTGTGAAAGATCAAGTGGTAGTTGCAAGCTATTGCCATTATAATCTTTGTTATCTTTTTACATTTTCATTCTAATCAAACATAATACGCCCTGATGTTTATATTGAGTTGGATATTCATTCCAATTAGTCCAACGCATTTTTTTTCATTTCAGGTTTCCTTGCATTCCTCGAAACATTTTCGACTTTCTTTTGGGACTCTTCCATGGGGTAATCCAAATTAAATCTTGAGAGATCAAGGGGTAGGGGAAAGCTATATAGCTATTATAATCCTTGTTATCTTTATAAAACCACTTAACTGCCCACATTTTCAATCTAATTAGCCTTAATTAGCCCTGATGATTATATATAATATTTGCATTTCAACGTTTTAACATATGATACTGGCATCTTTGCGTTTCACTTTTCATTTCATTTGTAATATATCTGTTGGAGCTTACTCTATGGACTAAGGCTGAAGGGCAGCCATGCTATCACCAGAAAACAAGATCGATTTCTTCGTCTGTACATATGAACTTGCATATCTACTTCGTGAGACTCGCATCTATACGTTTCACCTTTCCATTATATCTTAGCGCTAGTTTCACCTTGGGGTTTGGTGTTAGCGCTGACTTTGGTTTGTGTGTTTTCCGTAGGTGCGTGAACAGGTGCTGACTCTTGGTTCTGAAGGCTTGGAGAATGGCCCTCAGCCAGTATAACTTTTTATTATATCTTATTACTATGTTATTGCTAGAATTACTAGAATTACTGCATTTCAGACAAATTGCATCTTATAGAAATTGACACTGATGGACAAATTGCCCCTGAGATTGGTTTCGACAATATTATCAACAGCTACAATGAGTGTTTAGGTATAGATAGCAGTGGGAATCCCGGTCATCAAGACCTTGGAGAGTTAGGCAAGGAAAAAACACATCTTGATTATGAACATGATCCAGTTTTGGGGAAAGACACAGATGGAGAAATAACCCCTAAGCTCGATTTTGACAATATTATCAACAGCAACAGCGACTGTTCAGATAGAGATAGCAGTGACTCTCCTAGTCATCAATATCCTGCAGAATCGGGAACGACAGAACACATATTATATCTTTTTACACATATTTCTACTTATCTCACCTATTTCATTACTTTGCTCTTCACTTATTTACCTCTTCATTATATTTATTTCCAATATTTATGTATTTTGTTTTTGCTTTTACTTTGATTTTATCCTTGTTAGTTTTTACTTTTATACTTACTATTATTTTATATATTTTTTTTACATATTATACTATCATTCTCTTTATCCACCATTTTATATTACCTTATTTTCCCTGTATTACATATTATTCTCTTACTCATTCCCTTCCTTTTTATTCATCTTTTTTTTTTTAATTCCTTGTTCTTTTTACTTATTACTTTTTCACTTTTTTCTTTTAATGCTATTATTATTTAATCCTTTATTACTTATTTTCTTATTCTTCCTTATTACATTTTATTTTATTCTATTTATTTACCACTTTTATCGTTTTCTTAATATTCTATTTACGATCTAATGCCATTTCTCATGTTTTGTTTGAAGGAGTTAAGTGTGGCTGGAGTTTTTCTCAAGAGAATGTACAAATAAATACTAAATGTACAAATAAAACTACCCCTTATTTAGGCCCTCGGTTCCATATTTGAACCAGGGCTCTGATACCAAATGTAGTGCTCATATATATATAAACATCGTTATCCTCATAAGCAATTTATTTCTTAACTAAGACAATATCTATATCTATTCAGCATAATATTGATATTCATACCAGCGACTTCAGTAATTTAGATTCATCAAAGATTAATGACTTCATAGCAGAATAAAATAAATGTGTAATTTAACAAGTTACCTGGTTCTGTTGCTAATCTATGTTGCCAGCTGCCTTACTGCTGCTCTCCTGCTACCTGCTACACAGTCCAGTCCTGTTGCAAACACAGAAAAATAATTGCCCAAAACTATTGTACACCCTGCCAACTAGGAAAATGACCTAGCTCCAGGATATCTACGGATATCCTGGCCCTCCGAGCCCAAAACCTATAGCAACTCGGTGCCTTCCTGATCAATATGTAACAACCAGAAAATCCCGTGCCTCAATCTGAGCACACCAATCTCACAGCCCCTCTCGGCTCTCTGCCCATAGCAAGAAAACATCCCCCCGTGGAATGCCCCCTTCCAACTCCTTCCTTCCTTCCTTCCTCCCTTATTCCTCCTTCACCACCTTCCTTTCATTTACCTCCTCACCTAACTCCTTTATTACCCTTATCCATTCCCATTAATTCTTTTATCTTCTCGGGATCCTTATGTGATCCCTTCTTCTATACGCAACTTAATTTAATGTTATATTTTATTCTCCACCTTTTATTTAATACTTAATTAATTAATGAATTATTTAATACTTAAATGAATCATTAACCATCATGACTAACTCATTAATAATAATCAATTAGAAATGTTATTTT
>SNQJ01S0003334.1:171250-184603 GCA_010110895.2 Picea sitchensis
AGCTACAACTGGAAGGAGGCTCCAACCCCCTAGTTTCTCAAGCTACAACCTGAGGGAAGCTCCAACTCCCCAAATCTCTGGCTACAACCAGAAGGAGGCTACAACCCCCAATGTTCTCCAGGTACAACTGGAAGGTGGCTACAACCACCCGTCCTTTCCCCGTCCTGCCACCCTGAAGTAGAAGTGGAATGATGGAACCAATGTCACACTATCACTGTGAGATATACCATTGTAAACCTTTACCAATAAATCTGAAGCATGCATCAACCTGTAATCAACATGTACCATAAACAAGTGCATCAACCATGCACCAACCTGTAATCAACTTGTACCATAAACAAGTGCATCAACCATGCACCAACCTATAATCAACCTGTATTATAAACAAGTGCATACAACCATGTACCAAGTATGTTCCAATCATGTTTCAACTACTCATCAACTATTAATCATCAATATGTACCAGCATAATCAACTATACACTTCATGTATGTGTCAACTCATCAACTACTTGTCTCAACCATGTACTCAACATGTGCCACAACAAAAATCCCTCATCAATTTTATCACCCAAATATGCTTTGTAGCTCTGTAATAGACCTGGTGTATATTATCACATTCCTGCAAACCTTTCTTAACTTTAAAAACAAGAGACTATCATTTTCATCAAACTTTTCTTTAGTCTCACATGCCTAGTTTTGGATTAGTCAACAACCCTAACTTGAAGTAATCATAACTTTGAACCTATAATTTATAAAGATCTAAAATTGATACACAATGTTCTTCAGTGTGTTTTATGTAATTCCTCCAAGTGGCACTACTTGGAACCTCTCATAAAAGGATTTATAGAAAAAATGGCATACCTTGCTGAATTTTGGCTTATTCTAGAGAGCGACCTTGTAGAGCATGCCCCGCACAAAAAATTCAATGAAATGATCTAAAACTATTACAAAGAATACTACAGACTGTAATATAACCAACACATTTTGTCTCACTGAAGTTTTATCTGTTATGAATAAGTTATGATGTTTTTACCTGAAACACCTGATTTTTCCTAGTTTCAGGACTGACCACAAACCCTATTTTCCATAGAGTGAAACTCCAAAAATACAACGACCCACAAGCTGAATTTTTACCCACAGATACTTGGATAGGTTTTCTCACTTTCATAACAATTTTAGGATCTGAATAATTATAGAAAAAAAATTATAGTGAAAATGGTGAGATGATCTGAAAATAACATACCTTAGAAAGCACCATCAAAAGAATTTATCCTTCCTTGCATTTTGGCCTTCTTTTCTTCACTTTCCTCAGAATTTCGACTTATATATCATTTGTATACCTCAGACACCTATATATATTCAATATTCTCAAGTGTGTTTTAAATGGGAGAGCCTTGCCTCTTATTTATACTCTCCAAGTAGCTTCCTTAAAAACATCTTCTAGGTCACTTGGCCCCACTTTCCTTATTTTAGGGTTGGGTCCACTTCTAATTTCTCCATTAAAATTAATATTGGAATAATTTATTTTGTATTCACTTTGAATTATAATACCTCATCACTTCACTTTATTATTATTTACCTTTTAAAATCTCTTAAACCACTTTGATTGCGCACATTTGGGGCTTCAGATGACATGTGAGGGTCTCCAACTTCTCATGACCATAGCTCTCCAAAGTGAGTTATGACGTTCTACATACCACCAAAAAAATGAAATGACATGTACTATCATATAGAACTAGTATCTAAAAATATATCATAACTCGCCTGTTACCATCAAACAAACTTGGGTCCATTACCCAAGTACAGGGTCTCAACTCATACCATTACCCATCAAACAAACTTGGGTCCATTACCCAAACCTGGGGTCTCCAACTTTTCATGGCCATAACTCTCTAACCGTGAGGAATTATGTGACATTCCACATACCACCAGAAATGACATGACAAGAACTATCCATATAGGATATTTTCCCTAACAAATTCACTTTCCTTCATCTCATTATTCCACAATTAATCATGGGTTCTCTTACTCTACAAAGCGTCTTCCCATGAGGGCTTTCACCATAATGGGACCACTTTGGAGTTCATCCATATTTACTTCTTATCAACCATGACAAAACAATAATGAGTCATATTTACATCAAACACTATTGGGTCCGTTACCCAAACATTTGTGCTACGGGTCTTTATTCGAGGGTTGAAATCAATGACAACCAACCTTAATCAACACACCCATTTCCAACTCTCTCAAAACATTTTTCTGGCAATTTTGGCAATTTACTATTTTTATCAGTTTTTAACTTCCAGGGCCATTTTGAGGGCCTAAATGAAGGTTTTTTGGGATCGAGCTTCTTAATTATATTTGAAGGCTCTAATTGATCCCCCAAAATGAATCTCCTCAATGATACCTTTCCAAAAAGCTATCGTGCGCCCCAAATGGAGATTGTATGCCAAAGTTACGCCCGCGGGAAGTTGATACACCAAACTACCCAAAAGGGGCTCCACAAAATTGTTGATTTTTCATCTTCCAGGGTTTGGGTTTTGGATTTTATTTATGATAAAAGGGCCTTTGGAGCCTCATTGTAAAATCATCTTCTCACGGATGAGAGTAGTCGTCACATCTCTTCTCATAGATAAGTTGCCACCATTCTAGTGAGTCTTTCACTCTGTATTTTTACAGTCTTTGTACGTTTTTCGCTCATTAATAGAAAATTGTGTCTTACTGTATCTTTGTGTTTATGGTTGCATCTCTAATACATTTATGTTATATTATTGGATATCCTAGATATCTATGTACATTGCTTTATTATATCCCCACTCTCATTTCGTGCCGAAAATAATTTAGATCAGTGGTATCAGAGTAGGCTACTCTTGATCGGGTTTTTTTCAGTGCATGTCCCCGATGAGGTCCGAGTATACCAAGTTCGGTATCAATATTATCTCTCTTGAAGACAATCGCTATCGCACACCCAAGAAACCCTCCATGGTGGAAGAAAAAAAAAACGATGGAGAAGGCAATTCTATCAATTTGTTACTTGAGCAAGCTCTCACATGATAGAGGGATGAAATGATGGAGAATTTTTCCCACATCCTTCAATGTCTGCCAATAGAAACATGTGCATCTTCATCAAACATCCACTTTGGAAGCACCTCTCCTTTCAAGATACAGTTTAATTTTGATATTCCTATATTTGAAGGTCAGATAGATGCGGATGCCCTAGAGAAATGGTTAAATCTGCTAGAAGGTTATTTCTCTGTTCACCATTTTTCCGACAAGGAAAAGGTCACCTTCACACCCCTTAAAGCTCTCCCCCATGTCAAACATTGGTGGGAAACTTACTAAGAGTTAAGTTCCATATAAAATTCTGGAATATATGGGGTCAATCCCACTTGGGATTTTTTTGTGGACGTGATAAAGGAACAATATTACCATGTTGGAAACTATGAGGACCAATATATGAGATGGACCACACTATGGAAAGAGAGGGGCCAAGAAGTTCTGGAGTTCACCAATACCTTCCATACCTTGCACACTAAGTTGGGTATCAAAGACTCCGAATGAAATTTGGTTCTGAAATAGCATGGGGCTCTACACAGATACATCCAAATTGAAATGGATTTTATGGACATCTCATCACTCACTATTGCTTATTGATATGTTGTTAAAATCGAGCAGAAATTTAAGCACCAGAACAAACGGGATTTCGGGTCTGCAAATACGCAACAACTAAAGTATGATAAAGACGGCCCTAACAAATAGTATCCCGAAAACCAATCCAAGCCACATGAAAAGAAGGGTCACGGGAAGACAAAGAAGGACACCAAAAAATGGTGCGATTTCCACAAATGCACCTAGCACAACACTGATGAATGTCGCTCAAAATAGTCATTGGTGGCCGAAATCAAAGACAAGGATCTGAAACTTGATTCAGAATATGATTCAGAAAATACTGATAGAAGACAAATCATCAACACAGACCCCACTGTTATTGTCGCGACCGAAACAATTCAACCAGAAGAACCAAAAAACCATGAAGAGGGGGATCACCTTTTTCATTCACAAATGTGGGTGAAGGGGACCCCGTTTCATTTTATTGTTGATAGAGGAAGCCATAAGAACCTCATCTCAGCAAAGGTCATCAAATAGTTTGGATTATCGACAACACCACACCCACAACCATACAACATCGGGTGGCTTCGCCAGGAATGATATCTTTGTGTCAACCAATAGTGTCGATTGTCATATGACATCCATCCCTTCAAGGATGAGGTATTATGTGATGTCACCCCGCTGGATTTCTGTGATGTTCTCTTGGGCCAGCCATATATGTGGAAGCGCCATGCTATCTATGAGTCTCGACCTCATAGTGTCATTGTTACTCTGGGGGGTCATCTCTACAGGATTCCATAGGTGGTTCTGATTACTGTTCCACCTAAAAAGTTCTATAAGGTAGTATCTCATACTACAAAATTCATCTTCCATACAATCTATTCAAAAGGTGAACAGAAGGATACTACAACCACTGCAGCCTTGGCCCAAGCACCTTCTATCCAACATAAGAAAGTCGACAAGACTGTAGCAAAGCGTAAAGATTCATTCTACACACAGACATCTTATGTAGCCAGACTGGTTGAAATGGTCCAACCCTTCCAGCCACAGGTTCATGAAAACCTTCAAAAAGATAAGCAATGCAACTTCTCCAACAAGGCAAGAAGCTCATCAAGATGCAGATTCAAAAAAATCTTTTCCCTCTCCCTCGGACACTCAACGCAATGGATAAAATTTCTTCCTAAGGAGGGAGGATTGAACCAGGTGGATATCGGTGGCCACCCACCTTTTCCAACTTGCTCAAAACTGTTTTCTGGCAATTTTGACAATTTACTATTTTTAGCCGTTTTTAACTTTCGGGGCGATTTTGAGGGCCTAAATGAAGGTTTTTTGGGATCTCTCTTTTCAATGATAGTGGAAGGTTCTGATTGAGTGCCCAAAATGAATCTCCTTGAATATTCCTTTCCAACGAGCTATCGTGCACCCCAAACGAAGATCATATGCCAAAGTTATGCCCCCGGAAAGTTGATACACCAAACTACCCAAAACGGAGTCGACAAAACTGTTGGCTTTGCATCTTCCAGGGTTAGGATTTTGGATTTTATTTATGATAAAAGGGCCTTTGGAGCCTCATTGTAAAATCATATTCTCATGCATGCGAGTATCCATCACATCTCTTCTCAGAGATAAGCTGCCACCATTCTAGCGAGTCTTTCACTCTGTATTTTTACAGTCTTTGTACATTTTCGCGCATTAATATAAAATTGTGTATTATTGTATCTCTGTGTTTATGGTTGCATCTCTGATACGTTTCTATTATATTATTGGATATCTGAGATATCTCTATACATTGCTTTATTATATCTCTGCTCTCATTTTGTGCCAAAAATCATCAGGATCACCCATGTAGGAACTATTGTCAGTACTGCAGATTGATTGGAAATTGTAGGAACTATTGCCAGTACTACAGATTGATTGGAATTTGGGAGGAAAAATTTTGTAGGTTCACCCAGAACTCCATCCCAAGAACCAAACAACCAAGAAGAAATCTTGGATATTCAAGGTCAAGGAGAAAGAGGAGTTGTTTGCACTTGCAGGCCAAGGAAAAATGGTTGTCCAACGACCTATTGTAGCAATGAATGACATCTACGGCCATGAAAAGGACAATAGGGTTATACCAAAGGTAGCCCCTAATTATTTATTATCTTCCATCCCATAGGGGAGACATCATTTATTTGAGATTTGTTGGATTCATCTTGAAGATAGGAGAAGAAGATATTGAAGTAGTTGAATCTTTTGGCAACTGAAATCCTACAAATGGGGAGGTGTGATCCGAATTGGATCCTTGCTTAAATTATTTTTTTTAATTGTGATAAACTTGTAACTGTTGTTTTCATTTTATTGTTTGTTTTGGAAAAATGGGAAGTGGTAATGAACCATGTGACGGTTGGCCTTCCAAAGGTAGTGCATTAAAATAATGAAGGTTGTAGCAAAGAGGGAAACTAGGGGAGATTCAAGGAGAAAGAGGAAAGGATCGTAGCATAAGTTAGAGCTTGAAGAAGGTATCCTTCTTGAGGTTGAGTGGACGAATGAGTTAGTTTTTTTGTTCACTCTAAGCAACGATGTCTTTGAGCCATGGCCTACTGCAATTTTGGTTTTCACAGTGAGTAACAATACATAGAGTCTGTGTATAGCTCACCCATTTGTAATTTCTCTTAAGCATAATAAAAATCCCATTTAAACATTGTGATATAATGCATTATGTTCTTTGGGTATTTTTGTTATGAGTTATAGTAGTCTATACATTCTTCGTTGAAGTATATTTTCATCATGTAGCACCTGTTCACATAATTTATTATTGGTTGGGTGTTTTTCTTTTTCCCACTAGTTGTACAAATCCTTATTTTTCTCACTAGACATTTTATCATTTTCTTGGGTGTTTTCTTTAGTTCCTGGGAGAATTTAGAGACCCCCCTTGGGTGAATTTATAGACCCTAAAGCATGTTCTCCTCTACCTGAGCATTTTTCGTATTGTCTCGGTGAATTCAAAGACCCATGGGCCTATTATTTATTTCTTGGGTGAATTCAAAGATGCTTGGATGTTTCATTTACTACTTGGGAGAATTTAGAGACCCCAAATTTTTTTTATCTGATGTTGTGTTCCTAAAATCACCCTTGGTCATTTTTGTCTGATGTTAAGTGCCTAAAATCTCCATGGAAAATTTTCTCCATTATTGTATGACTAAATTTTCCCACTGAGCATCTTTCTTCATTGTTTGGTTGTGTAAAAGAGTCTTTGGTCAGTCGGTGTGAGTTTAGATGGATATTTTTGGGTTCTGTTTTGACATCATAATCAGATACACCCCCTTTCACATGTAAATCCCTCAGCTGGAAATCTATGAAATATTTTCATTTATAAATGCTTACACTTGAATTCTTGATTGCAATTTCAAAGTTCATTCTATTGCATGGAGTAAAAATAGAATGCATTAAAATATGAGAGGGGCATTGAACCAAAACTGAACTCAGAAAAAAAATCAATTCTACAAAGGGTCTATGTCAATGAAATGGATATGCCATAGGCCCACCTTTTATGGATCACAAACTCTAGTATGTTTCCAAATGGTCCTTACCATAATAGAAAATATTATTGGGATGAATTACATATATTTGAGTAGGTTAAAAAGGAATTTGTAATTATAGGAAAGGATGTAAATTTTGTTATAATTGAGAGGGAAGTCTGGGGGGTAATAGTACGATGGATACTCTTTCCTATACTTTATACACATTGTTAGAAAAGCAAAACCTTGTTGATGTGGAGCATATCAAGCTCACTCCTACATGGAGGAATAATAGGCTAGATTAGGAGGGTATTGCAAAGAAATGGAATAAATTACTAATTAATGAGGGGTTTATGTTTTTTATAGCTAGGTATGGATCCTGGATAGGGATAGAGGGTACCTCTAATCATCTTCCTATTTTGGATGTTGTAAAAAATAATCAGGTTTGTGATGATCCGGGGAAAGGAGAAATAGTGATGTAATAATTTTAGTCCAACCTAAATAAGGTCAAAGTAGTAGGGAAAAAGAAAATTTTTAAAATTCCCAAGATGATCTAGTAGCAGTGGAATCTCATAGTTCTGAGATTTATGATAAAAATTCAAATGGTGTCTTCTTTGAGGATGAATTTATAAATATAAAGAGGTTGGAATATGCTAGGAATGGTCTACTAGATTTGAGAGGAGGAAAATGGTGACATAAAATAAAAGTGTTTAGTTGGCCCAAAGCAATGAAAATATTAAAAATAACTCATCACTATGCAAATATAAGGAAGGATAACAACGCCATCTTGAACATTATCAAAATAGGTGGTTCAAATGTGACCAAGTTCAAATATATATTTAAATAAGGGGTAATTCATTTCAAAAATATGTTTAAAGGCCTTGGTATAACAGATATAGCTAAGATTGTTAATGTAGCCTCTAAATTTACTATATTTATTAATGATGAGAAAAATGAGTTGTTATTGGAGGTGGTATCATTGGAGGAGGTAAAGGAGATGTTATATTCATTTCATAAGGAATAGAGTCATGGCACATACGGATAGCTAGTGGGGCTTTATCTGGGTTTCTATGAACTAATTGAAGATGATATGTTGGGTGTAGTGGAGGAATCCAAAATTATAGGGAAAATCTTGGGGTCTATGAACAACACATTCTTAGCATTAATTCCCAAAAGTATTATCCATAAAAAATTTAGGAATACAAACCCATTTGTTTCTGTAATATTATTTATAAAATCATGCTTGCTTCGTTAAACCCTAGGTATCTAAAACCCTATATCTTGGCATTGTTGTAAGAGGTCGTCAGGCATGAAACTATGTCAGGGGAAGGACTCAATCCTCCTCTAGAATTTGATTATGATGTTGAAGCCTCAAAGAAATTGGTGGGATATTTGGACCAAACCCTCCTTCAAACCCACACATTCTCAATTTGTCAAGAGGCTAGATCAGATCTAGAAATAAATATTCCTCATGTCTCAGCTCATTGTAAGGCTTTGGCATTAGCTAGTAAAGGTTTGATTAGACAGTTCATAGGACTTTGGCCCTCCCCTCATCAAAAAAAATCTCAATTGGAAAGGAACTTTGTTCCCCTAATCAAAGGAAAGCTCAAACATTTCTTGTGTGGTAATAGTTACTACACCTTCTCCTTTGAATTTAAAGAGGATAGGGATCTGATTTTTAGAAACAACCCATATTTTTATGATACTATAGGTATGTATTTGAATCATTGGACCCCATATTTCAATCTAGAAATAGATATTCCCTCAGTTGTCCATGTTTGGGTCCATCTCCCTCATCTCCCTCTTCATTCGTGGGGAGATGATGCCCTAAAGTGTATTGGGAATTCTTTAGGAAAATATATTGATAAATCGGATCCCAAGGGGTCAATGTTTGCTTGTGCAAAAATATGTGTTGAAGTAGAACTGGAAAAAGGGATTCTTGAATCCATTAGGCTTTCTCTTGATGGTTGGACTCATGTGTAGAAACTTGACTATGAACAATTTCCATTTAAGTGTAAATCATGTCATGAGTATTGACATTTTTTTTAGAATTGTCACAAGAACACCCATGGGACCAATGTAGAAGTTGAAGAGTAGGAAGGTGATTGGTATTCAGTAAAGAAAAAATCCAAAAATGGGAAGAATGAAAGGAAAGTGTCTATACCTGAAAAACCTTCTCAACCAATCGACCCTAATCCAAAGGCCCCTTTGGATCCAATCCCTAAGGAAAATCGACATCAGACATGCTCCAAGAATTAATCGAAAACTCAGATAGTATCTTTCAACAGATTTGAAGTTTTGGGAGAAATATTGAAGGAGAAAGGGGTTGAATAAATTCTTGATCCAACCCACACCTCCTCAAGAAACACCCCCCTCAACCCTAAAATTCAATATATAGAAGAAAAGGATGAATTCTTTGAAGAAGAGGAACTTAACAGGGAATACCCAGCATCTGTAAATCAGCCAATCCCTCAGGAGAAGGTTATAACCAGAGGAAAATAGCAACAAACTTTAGAGGAGGGGGAAATTCCAGTAGAGAAATTCAATTGAAAATAAGGTGGGAAATCAAATCATGATGCATGAGCATCGCTCCACCTCAGCAAAAACGCCAGCATGCAAATACGCAATGGAGAAAAGGAGAGGCGTCGACCCTCCCATTTTTAAATTTGAAATAATCCTATATGGATTTTCATGTTGTAAAATTGTAAATTCCAGGCCATGCCTTTGTACAGGTAGTGGTTAGATTTCAATTAAAATGTTGCTTGTAGTAGGCCCAGATCGTAATCAGGTCTAGGCAAACATTTATGAACCCTCAATGTAACAAATAAGGTTAGGTGAGAGAGGACGAGCTCGCAGAGCCCCTCTTTTGTAATGAGATATTGTTTCAAATTTCAATAGGAAGAGAGATGAGAATTGGCAGAACTCAAGAGAGAGAGGTCTGGAGTAGAGAGGCCTTAGGAGGTATTAGAAGTTCTTAGGAAAGCTTGAGAGAATTGGGACTCTATTGCAATATAGTTTTGTAAATCATTTGTATAGACACATAGAGATAATAGAAAAGAATTTTTTCTTGCATATTGTATGCTTATGTATTTCATGAATGAATGTAATAGATATATGATAAGATTTATTTACAGTGGGAAGATAAAATTTATTCTATCTTCATTGAGTTTCATAATATCATTCTGGATTCTTTAGGTTGTGCAAGGAGTTCACAACATAACAATTGAGGTTTTGTAGCCAGTGCAAGGAGTGCACATATGATCTCTGTGGAGTCAAAAAAGAATGTGCCAGGAGGGTGCACCAAAGTGATCACACACTCAAGAAGAAGCCTCAGAGTTATTGAATACTCTGGAGGTGAAGACTGTGCAAAGGAAGGCATAGAAAGACGAAATCACTGAGGATTCTGTGAAGCTCTGCCGGGAGGGCATCGAGCGAGTGAAAGGAGTGCAGGAGAAGAACTCTTTATTGAGTTCAAAGGAAGAACCATAGTTACTAAGAACTTTGTAGAATCTCTTCCATATGGGCATCGAGCATGTGAAAGAAGTGCACAGGAGGAACTATATTTCAAGTTCAGAGAAAAGATTGAATTTTTGAGGATTTTTTAAATCTCTGTTAGGAGGGAATTGAGCAAGTGTAGAGGGTGCACAAGGAGAAATCCATTTCGAGTTCAAAGAAAAGAGAAGTGCCCAGGGGAAGACACTTACAGAGTTGCTAAATAATCTGTAGGCTCAACAAGGTGTGCTTGAGAAAGAAGTTTCCAGGGGGGAACTT
The DNA here is from genome assembly GCA_010110895.2 of Picea sitchensis. Taxonomy (NCBI): domain Eukaryota; kingdom Viridiplantae; phylum Streptophyta; class Pinopsida; order Pinales; family Pinaceae; genus Picea; species Picea sitchensis. Next base: position 182,133 of record SNQJ01S0003334.1, read on the forward strand.
GTATCCCTTCAAGGAGAGAAAGGGACAGAGACCTTTGAGGTCCGATAAGTTGAATATCAAGAAGGAGGATGACTTGTGCAAGGAATGCACCAGGCCAACACTCAGACAAGGTGTTGAGAGACATCCATCTGAAGGCTATTCGAAGTGTAAGGAGAACGCGCAAAGAGAACTTGTTTTAAGTTCAAAAGCTCAGGAGGTTGAGCATAGAGTGTGCCAGGAGGAGCACTAGAAATATTCTAAGGAAGAGGAAGGGTCNTAATTCTTTTCAAAAGCATAAGCGAGACCAGGATATGAGTCCGCAGAAGGAAGAAGTTTGAAGGCCGAGACCTTCGAACGAATGGAAATATTCTAAGTCAGAAGATCAAAGTTCAGGAGAGTTAGCACCAAATATTTGGCTGGGACTCATGAGGGATATGAACAGATGACAGAGAATCTTTGAGGAGGAAGCATTGATAGCTGACAATCGTCGGATCAAGAGAAGTTGCAAGGAAGATAAAGGTAAGAGTCATTTAACTCTCAAAGCTTAGGAGGAATAGGACTCGTCAATCCAGGAGAGATATGAACAGTTGGTTCATTTCACGAGATTAGATACTAGGAGTTGGGAGGACATAAGTCCTTATTTTCCAAATTCATGACATTCAAAATCACGATGACCGTCTGATCAGAGTCTATACAAGAAAGAACGTACATAGGAGGAGATCAGAACTGGACCGTTGGATCTGAGCACATGCACCAACAGTCGTTGGATCTAGCGTAGGAGAATTTCGGAGTTTCAGGGATCGGAAGATATGAGGTGGAAAATATTTTGACTTCACGAGTCACAAAGTCCCAAAACGCTTTGAGGTTTGGCCCCAGGTCATAGCGAGGGTCATATGATTGATGCATAAAGGAGGATCCAGAGAACCATTAGCCCATTTTAGGGTTTTGGGGATTAAAGGATTCAGGGGGACTCACATCAGGGATCACGAAGTCACAAAACCCTAAATACCTTTTCGGGTGAAGGTCGTGGTCACACGAATTGGTCAGATGGATTTGAGGGTCATGCCTTGTGCGTGTTCACATAAGTGTAAACCCAGAAGGACCTGTGTGTTTGATTCAACGTTCCAGCAAGGAATCGAAGAGCCATTCCATCTTGAAAATAGGAATGATCCAGAGACCGGGAGGTCACAGAACCCCTCTAGGGGAGGGGGCCTGCATCAGAGAGGAAAATCCAAACAAATTAAAAGCTATGGGTAGACAACATTCCATTAAAACATCACTCAACAACATGGGGAAAAAAGTCACCAGCAAGGGATCAAATCCTCATGTCCCCCTAGATCAAGGGGGTCCAACACCTCCCTATTTAAATAATGAAAATCATCTCCTGAAATTGAAATGGTTTCGATAGTAAACTTAAATTCAAGGCCCTCAGAGATCTTATTAAATTAGAGAAACCCATTGTAATTTTGTTGCAAAGGATCAAGATGGACAAATTAGGTATCATCCAAGAAGGGGGAAAAAATTTGAATCACAACGAAGGAGTAGCAATAATTTCAAATGGAACCTCAGGAGGCATTTTGATGCTCTGGGATACCACACTTGTGGATACAAGGGTAAATTGTTGTTCACATAATTGGATAATGTATGTACTACGATGTAAAGAATCATGAATTAAAGTTTAAATTTTTAATGTTTGTATGCTTGTTCGATATATGGAAAAGATAGGCTATTTGAATTCATTATTTTCAGTCAAAGAAAACACACACCTCCCATCGTGTGTAGTAGTCAGTGATTTTAACACAATATTGCATAATTCTGAAAAAAGAGGGGGAAGTATAGTATGTGACCCCATGTAGGAGAAAATGGAGGATCTCCTCACAGACTCGGATCTAATGAATATCAAGCCTCTTAAAGGGAAATACACATGGATCAACAAATGCACAGGTCATGGCCACATTGCTTCCCACCTTGACTAATTCTTAATTCATAGTAATTTTCTCCTCTCCCATATTTAAATCTCTTCTTGAATCATTCCTTATACCCTTTCCAATCATAAACCCATCATCCTTTCTCTAGATCATTCTCAAAACTTTGGGCCCATTCATCTTCGTTTTAATCTAGTCTGTCTTAACCAAGCAGAAGTTATTTCTCTGGTCAAAACCACCTAAAACAATTACATCTCGGGATCACTCAATTTTGTGTGGGATTTCAAGCTCCACTTAGTCAAGAAGACCCTTAAATCCTGGGCCAAATCCTCTTATGTCTCTCCTCATCAAGAAAGAAACATTAGGCTTCAAGATCTAGAATCAATTCATCATATTATAGAGGAGACCGAAATATCAAACACTATTAAGAACCAAACATCAATATAGCATAGAAAAACCTCAGAAAAAGTACTCAACGCCTTGAAAAAGAGATAATTTCAGATAATAAGCCTCTTCGAGGGGGAAACCTCCTTTTACCCCACTTAAATGTTCAAGTACAATATGATT
>SNQJ01S0003334.1:184836-198458 GCA_010110895.2 Picea sitchensis
CTGCAATCGTGTGTGGCCCCTTTACTCCATATGTGAGTCAATTCGGCAAGCTATCGTCAGCCTGCATCACCAATAATCATGTCAGAAATGTCAATATCAAATCATCACTCAAATGAAACATCATAATAAACATATTAACCGAAAAGCACACTCCCTGACTCAGTCCGGAGTCCAAGGGGCTCTACCGATGCCTCGGCATCCTCAAGGTCAAAAACCCTGCGCACTCAATCCAACTGAGTCAATAGCACCTGTCTACATCAAATAGGGACACATCATGTCATCTGTCAATCACATCATAATCAAATATCATAGGCCTAACATCAAAAAGGGTCCAGATCACTTGCGAGCAAGTGTCCTCAAATAATAAGTGTTCTCAGTGCGCTAGAGTGGGATGTTACACAAAGATGCTTGGATGTTTCATTTACTACTTGGGAGAATTTAGAGACCCCCAAACATTTTTATCTAATGTTGTGTTCCTAAAATCACCCTTGGTCATTTTTGTCTGATGTTAAGTGCCTAAAATCGCCATGGAAAATTTTCTCCATTATTGTATGACTAAATTTTCCCACTGAGCATCTTTATTCATTGTTTGGTTGTGTAAAAGAGTCTTTGGTCAGTTGGTGTGAGTTTAGATGGATATTTTTGGGTTCTGTTTTGATATCATAGCTAGATACACCCCCTTTCACATGTAAATCCCTCAGCTGGAAATCTGTGAAATATTTTCATTTATAAATGCTTACACTTGAATTCTTGATTGCATGGAGTAAAAATAGAATGCATTAAAATATGAGCGGGGCATTGAACCAAAACTGAACTGAGAAAAAAATTCAATTCTACAAAGGGTCTATGTCAATGAAATGGATATGCCATAGGCCCACCTTTTATGGATCACAAACTCTGGTATGTTTCCAAATGGTCCTTACCACAATAGAAAATATTATTGGGATGAATTACATATATTTGAGTAGGTTAAAAAGGAATTTGTAATTATAGGAAGGGATGTAAATTTTGTTATAATTGAGAGGGAAGTCTGGGGTGTAATAGTACAATGGATACTCTTTCCTATAATTTATACACATTGTTAGAAAAGTAAAACCTTGTTGACGTGGAGCATATCAAGCTCACTCCTACATGGAGGAATAATAGGCTAGCTTAGGAGGGTATTGCAAAGAAATGGAATAAATTACTAATTAATGAGGGGTTTATGTTTTTTATAGCTAGGTATGGATCCTAGATAGGGATAGAGGGTACCTCTACTCATCTTCCTATTTTTGGATGTTGTAAAAATTATTCAGGTTTGTGATGATCCGGGGAAAGGAGAAATAGTGATGTAATAATTTTAGTCCAACCTAAATAAGGTCAAAGTAGTAGGGAAAAAGAAAATTTTCAAAATTCCCAAGATGATCTAGTAGTAGTGGAATCTCATAGTTCTAAGATTTATGATAAAAATTCAAATGGTGTCTTCTTAGAGGATGAATTCATAAATATAAAGAGGTTGGAAGATGCTAGGAATGGTCTTCTAGATTTGAGAGGAGGAAAATGATGACATAAAATAAAAGTGTTTAGTTGGCCCAAAGCAATGAAAATATTAAAAACAACTCATCACTATGCAAAAATGAGGAAGGATAACAATGCCATCTCGAACATTATCAAAATAGGTGGTTCAAATGTGACCAATTTCAAAGATATATTCAAATAAGGGGCAATTCATTTCAAAAATATGTTTAAAGGCCTTGGTATAACAAATATAGCTAAGATTGTTAATGTAGCCTCTAAATTTACTATATTTATTAATGATGAGAAAAAGGAGTTGCTATTGGAGGTGGTATCATTGGAGGAGGTAAAGGAGATGTTATATTCATTTCATAAGGACTAGAGTCATGGCCCATATGGATAGCTAGTGGGGCTTTATCTGGGTTTCTATGAACTAATTGAAGATGATATGTTGGGTGTAGTGGAGGAATCCAAAATTGTAGGGAAAATCATGGGGTCTATGAACAACACATTCTTAGCATTAATTCCCAAAAGTATGCTCCACAAAATTTTGAGGAATACAAACCCATTTGTTTGTGTAATATTATTTATAAAATCATGCTTGCTCCATTAAAACCTAGGTATATAAAACCCTATATCTTGGCATTGTTGTAAGAGGTCGTCAGGCATGAAACTATGTCAGGGGAAGGACTCAATCCTCCTCTAGAATTTGATTATGATGTTGAAGCCTCAAATAAATTGGTGGGATATTTGGACCAAACCCTCCTTCAAACCCACGCATTCTCAATTTTTCAAGAGGCTAGATTAGATCCAGAAATAAAAATTCCTCATGTCTCGGCTCGTTGTAAGGCTTTGGAATTAGTTAGTAAATGTTTGATTGGATATTTCATAGGACTTTGGCCCTTCCCTCATCAAAAAAAATCTCAGTTGGAAAGGAACTTTGTTCCCCTAATCAAAGGAAAGCTCAAACATTTCTTGTGTGGTAATAGTTACTACACCTTCTCCTTTGAATTTAAAGAGGATAGGGATCTGATTTTTAGAAACAACCCATATTTTTATGGTACTATAGGTATGTATTTGAATCATTGGACCCCATATTTCGATCCAGAAATGGATATTGCCTCAGTTGTCCATGTTTTGGTCCATGTCCCTCATCTCCCTCTTCATTCTTGGGGAGATGATGCCCTAAAGTGTATTGGGAATTCTTTAGGAAAATATATTGATAAATCGGATCCCAAGGGGTCAATGTTTGCTTGTGAAAAAATATGTGTTGAAGTAGAACTAGGAAAAGGGATTCCTAAATCCATTAGGCTTTCTCTTGATGGTTGGACACATGTGTAGAAACTTGACTATGAACAAATTCCATTTAAGTGTAAATCATGTCATGAGTATTGACATTTTGTTTGGAATTGTCACAAGAACACCCATGGGACCAATGTAGAAGTTGAAGAGTAGGAAGGTGATTGGTATTCGGTAAAGAAAAAATCCAACAATGGGAAGAATGCAAGGAAAGTATCTAGACCTGCAAAGCCTTCTCAACCAATTGACCCTAATCCAAAGGCCCCTTCGGATCCAATACCTAAGGAAAATTGACATCAGACATGCTCTAAGAATTAATCGAAAACTCAGATAGTATCTTTCAACAGATTTGAAGTTTTGGGAGAAATATTGAAGGAGAAAGGGGTTGAATAAATTCTTAATCCAACCCACACCTCCTCAAGCAACACCCCCCTCAACCCTAAACCTCAAGATATACAAGACAAGGATGAGGTCTTTGAAGAAGAGGAACTTAATAGGGAATACCCAACATCTGTAAATCAGCCAATCCCTCAGAAGAAGGTTATAACCAGAGGAAAATAGCAACAAACTTTAGAGGAGGGGGGAATTCCAATAGAGAAATTCAATCGAAAATCAGGTGGGAAATCAAATCATGATGCCAGAGAGTGATGCATGAGCATCACTCCACCTCAGCAAAAGTGCCAGCACACAAACACGCAATGGAGAAAAGGAGAGGCGCCGACCCTCCCATTTTTAAATTTGAAATAATCCTATATGGATTTTCATGTTGTAAAATTGTAAATTCCAGGCCATGCCTTTGTACAGGTAGTGGTTGGATTTCAATTAAAAGGTTTCTTGTAGTAGGCCCAGATCATAATCAGGTCTGGGCAAACATTTATGAACCCTCAATGTAACAAATGAGGTTAGGTGAGAGAGGACGAGCTCGTAGAGCCCCTCTTTTGTAATGAGATCTTGTTTCAAATTTCAATAGGAAGGGAGATGAGAATTAGCAGAACTTGAGAGAGAGAGGTCTGGAGTAGAGAGGCCTTAGGAGGTATTAGAAGTTCTTAGGAAAGCTTGAGAGAACTGGGACTCTGTTGCAATCCAGTTTTGTAAATCATCTGTATAGACACACAGAGATAGTAGAAAAGCATTTTTTCCTACATATCGTGTTCTTATGTATTTCATGAATGAATGTTGTAGATATATGATAAGATTTATTTACAGTAGGAAGATAAAATTTCTTCTATCTTCATTGAGTTTTATAATATCATTCTAGATTCTTTAGGTTGTGCAAGGAGTGCACAACATAACAATTGAGGTTTTGTAGCCAGTGCAAGGAGTGCACATATGATCTCTATGGAGCCAAAAAAGAATGTGTCAGGAGGGCGCACCAGAGTGATCACAAACTCAAGAAGAAGCCTCAGAGTTACTGAATACTCTAGAGGTGAAGACTGTGCAAAGGAAGGCACAGAAAGATAGAATCACTGAGGATTCTGTGAAGCTCTGCCAGAAGGGAATCGAGCGAGTGCAAGGAGTGCAGGAGAAGAAATCTTTATCGAGTTCAAAGGAAGAACCATAGTTACTAAGAACTCTGTAGAATCTCTGCCAGATGGGCATCGAGCATGTGCAAGAAGTGCACAGGAGGAACTCTATTTCAAGTTCAGAGAAAAGATAGAATTGTTGAGGATTCTGTAAATCTCTGTCAGGAGGGAATTGAGTGAGTGCAGAGGGTACACAAGGAGAACTCCATTTCGAGTTCAGAGACAAGAGAAGTGTCTAGGGGAAGACACTTACAGAGTTGCTAAATAATCTATAGGCTCAGCAAGGTGTGCTTGAGCAAGAAGTTTCCAAGAGGGCACTTGTATCCCTTCAAGGAGAGAAAGGGACAGAGACCTTTGAGGTCCGAGAAGTTGAAGCTCAAGGAGGAGGAAGACTTGTGCAAGGAATGCACCAGGCCAACACTCAGACAAGGTGTTGAGAGACATCCATCTGAAGGCTAGTCGAAGTGCAAGGAGAACGCGCAAAGAGAACTTCTTTTAAGTTCAAAAGCTCAGGAGGTTGAGCGTAGAGTGTGTCAGGAGGAGCACCAGAAATATTCTAAGGAAGAGGAAGGTTCGAGTCCCTTAAATACTGAACAATTTCAAGAAAATCAAGAGAGATAATGCTTTTCAAAAGCGTAAGCGAGACCAAGAGTTGAGTCCGCAAAAGGAATAAGTTTGAAGGCCGAGACCTTCGAATGACTGGAAATCTTCTAAGTCAGAAGATCAAAGTTCAGGAGAGTTAGCACCAAATATTTGGCTGTGACTCATTAGGGATCTGAACAGACGATAGAGAATCTTCGAGGAGGAAGCGTCGATAGCTAACAGTCGTCGAATCAAGAGAAGTTGCGAGGAACATAAAGGTAAGAGTCATTTAACTCTCAAATCTTAGGAGGAATAGGACCCATCAATCCAGGAGAGATATGAACAATTGGTTCATTTCACGAGATCAAATACCAGGATTTGGGAGGACATAAGTCCTTATTTTTCAAATTCACGACATGAAAAATTGCGATGACTGTCTGATCAGAGTCTAGACAAGAAAGAACGTACATAGAAGGAGATCAGAACTGGACTGTTGGATCTGAGCACGTGCACCAACAGTCATTGGATCCGGAGAAAGGTGCATGAGAGAATTTATGAAATGATCAAAATTGTACATTGTTAGAGGACAGGTGGCAACAGATCCAGGGTTTGTGAAATCGGATACCAGAAGATTTGCGAGGAGCAGAGAAGAAAATGCACGAAAGGGAAAATCGTGAAATCATTCTGGACCATTGGATCCGGGGTGACAAGTGGCAGAGATCCACACATATTGGAGGATCGGGCACCGGGAGAACAGAGGTGAAGACAAGAGAAAACTCGCGAAAAGAGAGCTCGCAAAATAATTAGGGCCATCCATTAGAAGGGACGTGTGGCAGCCGATCAGTGTTTCGTTGATTCACATATCGGAGAATTCGAAGGGTGGAGTTAACGCAACTTGCAAAATGCGAAATCACGAAAGACTTTGAGTCGTTGGATCGAGTCAGGATGTGGGTCATCGATCCAAAGCACCGACATTTTGGCATTTCAGGAACCGAGGGTTCGAAGGAGAGAAACAATTGTGGACCATTGGATCGCGGGATAGTGAGAACCGTTGATCTAACGTGGGAGAATTTCGGAGAATCCGAATCGGGAGAAACGGAGGGAGTTACCTCCAAAAGTCCCGAAAGGTGAAGTCCCGATTCGAGCAAGAAGATCTGAACCTTCGGATCTTGGAGCGCCAGGAGCCGTTGATCTAGCATGGGATAATTTCAGAGTTTCGAGGATCAAAAGATGTGAGGTGGAAAATCTTTCAACTTCATGAGTCACGAAGTCCTAAAACACTTTGAGGTTTGGCCCCAGGTCATAGCGGGGGTCATATGATTGAGGCATAAGGGAGGATCCAGAGAACTGTTAGCCCATTTCAGGGTTTTGGGGATTGAAGGAGTCAGGGGGACTCACATCAGGGATCACGAAGTCGCGAAACTCGAAATACCTTTTCGGGTGAAGGTCGTGGTCACACCAGTTGGTCATGTGGAGTTGAGGGTCACGCCTTGTGCTTGTTCTCATAAGTGTAAACCCAGAAGGACCTGTGTGTTTGATTCAACGTTCTAGCAGGGAATTGAAGAGCTATTCCGGCTCGAAAATAGGAACGATCCAGAGACCGGGAGGTCGCAGAACCCCTCTAGGGGAGGGGGCCTGCATCAGAGAGGAAAATCCAAACAAATTAAAATCTATGGGTAGACAACATTCCATTGAAACATCACTCAACAACATGGGGAAAAAATTCACCAGCAAGGGATCAAATCCTCACGTCCCCCTAGATCAAGGGGATCCAACACCTCCCTATTTAAATAATGAAAATCATCTCCTGAAATTGAAATGGTTTCCCTAGTAAACTTAAATTTAAGGCCCTTAGAGATCTTATTAAATTAGAGAAACCCATTGTAATTGTGTTGCAAAGGATCAATATGGACAAATTAGGTATCATCCAAGAAGGGAAAAAAAAATTGAACAACGAAGGAGTAGCAATAATTTCAAATGGAACCTCAGGAGGCATTTTGATTCTCTGGGATACCACACTTGTGGATACAAGGGTAAATTGTTGTTCACATAATTGGATTATGTATGTACTAAGATGTAAAGAATCAGGAATTAAAGTTTAAATTTTTAATGTTTGTATGCTTGTTCGATATATGGAAAAGATAGGCTATTTGAATTCATTATTTTCAGTCAAAGAAAACATACACCTCCCATCGTGTGTAGTGGTCAGTAATTTTAACACAATATTGCATAATTCTGAAAAAAGAGGGGGAAGTATAGTATGTGACCCCATGTAGGAGAAAATGGAGGATCTCCTCACAGACTGGGATCTAATGAATATCAAGCCTCTTAAAAGGAAATACACATGGAGAAACAAATGCACAGGTCATGGCCACATTGCTTCCCACCTTGACTGATTCTTAATTCATATTAATTTTCTCCTCTCCAATATTTAAATCTCTTCTTGAATCATTCCTTAAACCCTTTCCAATCATAAACCCATCATCCTTTCTCTAGATCATTCTCAAAACTTTGGGCCCATTCCTTTTCGTTTTAATCTGGTCTGGCTTAATCAAGAAGAAGTTATTTCTCTGGTCAAAACCACCTAAAATAATTACATCCCGGGATCACTCAATTTTGTGTGGGATTTCAAGCTCCACTTAGTTAAGAAGACCCTTAAATCCTGGGACAAATCCTCCTATGTCTCTCCTCATCAGGAAAGAAACATCAGGCTTCAAGATCTAGAATCAATTCATCATATTATAGAGGAGACTGAAATATCAAACACACTCTTGAAAAAAGAAAGAGAGGCTTATCAGAATATGCACAATGCCTTTCAGAAAGAGGAAGAAGAATGGAGGTTAAAGTCACAAATCCTATGGATTCGGTTAGGGGACAGGAATACATATTTCTTTCATAAAAAATATTAATCTAGAAGGAAGAAAAACATAGTTAGTAAAATTCAAACAAAGGTTGGTCAATCACTTGAAAATTTTGAACAAATCAAGGAGGTAGAAGAACAGTATTTTGAAAGGTTATATTCACAAGAGGATGAAGAAGAAGCAAGTCCATGCATCCAAGAAATGTTGGAGAATATTCCTCACAGTATCACTAAATAAGAAAATGAAGCCTTGACCAGGGAAATATTAGAGGAGGAAATCATCCCAGTAGTTTGGAGTCTAGAGCAGGAAAGAGCCCCGGGACGGGATGGTTTCTCCATATATTTATTCAAATTTTTATAGGAGTCAATCAAGTTCGACCTTAAAATAATGTTAAACTACACTCTGAATAAGAAAAAGGTGGGCAGTGCAACCAATTCAACTTTTATGTCCCTTATTCCAAAGGAAGTCTACCCCTCCTCCTTTAATTGGTTTTGTCCCATATCCATATGCAACTTTGCCTACAAAGTTCTCACCAAAATCATTGCAAATGGGATAAATCCATTGTTTCCAAAGATAATTTCTGACAATCGAGGGGGTTTCATGGCAAACATGAAAATATTCAACAATATTATTCTTGTTCGGGAAGCCATTTTCAATAAGTAAATAAGGAGAAAGGAATGGTGGTGAAATTGGATATGGTCAATGCCTTTGATAGAGTAAGCCACTCCTTTCTATTTTCGGTGCTAAATAAGTTTGGTTTTGTTGAAGCAATTATAGACTGGACCAGATCCTGCATAGGATCCCCTTGGATTGCACTAATGATAAATGGAAGTCTAGTCTCTTTCTTTCAAATCAGTAGGGGCCTCCATCAACGATGACGGCTATCTCCTTTGTTATACATTATAATTGTAGAATCTCTTAGCAAGAATTTGGAACACGAGAGAAGAATGGGGAGGCTTCCAAGACTAAGTTTCACACAAGGGGTTAAGGCCATAAATGGCTCTCAATTTTCCAATGACACTCTCTTGTTTGGGGTAGCCTCATCAATCATAGCTAGAATATTTAAAATGGTTTTAGACAACTCTCTGATTTCTTCAGGGGGGGAAATCAATTGCAAAAAAGTCAAATATATGGTTGGAATATTCCAGGAACCCAACTGCAAATTATTTCCAGAATTATGGGCTTTCCATTCTCGGAAAATTGGACTTCTTTCAAATATATAGGCATGAATATCTCTCTCAAGAATCCAAACTCTCAGGCTTGGAAATAGGTTCTTATAAAAATGACGTCTCACACTCGACAATGGGGAGTTAGGTGGACAAATCCAGCAGGTAAAATAATTTTAATTAAATCTGTGTTAGCCTCTCTGACCATATTTGAATGTGCATCTCTTGTGGCCCTTAAAGGATTCACAGATCAAATTGCAAAACAAATAAGGTGTTTTATATGGGAAGGTGGGAAGAAAAACATGAAAAAGTGTCATCTTGTCAATTAGCGCACAATTTGAATGGATAGGGACAGAGGTGGATTGGCTATAAGAGAACCTTCTCTTATGAGTATTGTTCTAGGTGCAAAAAACATTTGGCAGCTACTTTCAAGCCTAAGTGAATGATGAAAATATGCTCTTGTTTTTCGATATTTTAATGGCTCTCATCTTCGTTGTCTTTATTCTCCTCTTTCAAATTCCAAGGGCTCTCCTATTTAGTGGTTTATCAAAGTTGTAACTCTTGTGATTCAATCCCACTTGTCTTGGCTCCTCGGCAATGGAAGGGCCATCAACCTTTGGAATAATAGCATCATGGGAAATCCTCCACTAGGATCAAGATAATATATGCAACCCCTCAAACCTTTGGGTTCGAGAAATGGTATTAATAAACTTTTTGACATTTCTATTTGGTATGAAAATGGTAAATGGGAGGGAAAGAAACAAATGTATCCTCCAAAAGAGCTCTCCATCTCTGTATCTACCTTATATAACCATATTTTTTAATGTGATCTGATTGATGTTAACATGGCTTATGAACATTGTTCAGGATCAAATAATTACATGGTAAAAAAAGGATATCAGAAACTTCTCACATACTCCTCAGGTCTGCTGAGACCAAAGTTTTGGGATCATATTTAGCACATCAACTCCCTTCCTAATATTGATTCCTTATTTTGGTTCATGACCAATGGGAAGCTTTTGACTACTACAAATCTCCAAAAACATGGCATAGTTGGGCCATCCAGATGTGAATTGTGTAAAGAAGAAAATGCATCCATCCACCATCTCTCTTTTTATCATGCATTTCCCAAGTACGTATGGGAGATTATATACCAAGGCCTTTAGTCTAGGTATATCCCCACTCACAATTGGAATGACATGTTTCTAAAAAGGAAACAGAGCTATTCTAGAAAAAAAAATTCAAAATCTGGTCTTCAAAAGGATTTGGACAGTAGCACCCGAATTCATCTGCTGGGAAATATGGTTAGTAAGAAATAGAGAAATCTTCTAGAACACTTATCTCCCTCCAACAAAATTATTCTCTCTAGCTTGTATCTTGTTATCAGAAGTCATTCATACTAAAGGGTTCAATGCATGGTCACTTGGGCACATGGATCAAATAGAGAAGGAATCGATCAATGGCATCCTCAAATTAAGGCGATCCAATTTCTCCTTTCTTCCAAAAAAAAAAACAAAAAAAGCACTCTGGAAACTCAGAATGCGTGAAGATGCTTTCAATCGATGGAGGAAAGAGTAGGGAAAAAGAATATTCTTCTTCGATGGTGCGTCGACAGGAAACCCAGGGGTGGTAGGTGCGGGGGAAGTGCTCTATGGCTCCAAGGGAACAAAAAAGCTCTCTTTTTCTTGGGGACTAGGTTACTCTTCAAATAATCAATTCGAGGCTTTGACAGCTTATATGGGTTTTAAACTTAAAAGGAAAGATTAGCACAAATACCTTATCATAATTGATGATTTAGAACTAGTCATCGATGGCCTTTGAAATCCTAACAAATGTAAGAAACTCAGTATGAAACAAAATTATCAAAGAATATCTCAAGTAGGTAGGAAATTTCATTCATTTGAATTTTTCCATGTTCTTCGCCATCATAACAACAAGTACGATGCACGGTATAAAGAAGAAAAGTGCCTAGAGAAAGGGAAAATTATATAAATGGGATGAAAAATAATCAACATATACCTTAGCTTGGCTCCTAAGGTTTTTCAAAATTGTGGTGACTCGAATCTTCCCACCACGTTATGTAAGAAAACGTCATCCGATGAACACATGACATCTCACCACCGCCCATGGTCCATTGTAGAGTAAGCTAACTTGGGAGCAAAGAGACTCGTTTTTCAAGCAAAAAATGGGTCTGAATTTGGCTAGATTTTCAGGGATAGCCTGAGTTTCTCATGGATCAAAGTTCCATGCATTTCAAAGACTTACCCTAAGGGTTTTACCCCATTTTAAACCAACTCAGATGCTCGAAAAATCTATCAAAGTTCTGGATTGACCGGAAATTTAAAATCACCCTGCCAGAAAACCTGCTGGAAAAATAACTCGGGAGGGAAGATTGCTCCCGAGATAGCCCACTCCAATTGGAAGTACCACTTGGAATTCAATATGCCCCTTGCTCACTTATTATTTTACACGGTATCTGGGAACAAAGAAAATGGAATGTGAGAGCTTGGGTTGCAAGCGGTCATACTAGTACACACTATGTTTTCTCATGAAGAACCACAGGGATGTGCATGAATTATCTCCATTTTGAAGGATTTAAAGGGTTATCATGGATGCCATGTATCATTTCATCATTTAGTTCAGAAACCTTCTGCCACCATAGACGGAATCTTATCTCCATCCGCCTTCTTGAGAGTATTAGTGCTTACATCGTGCATTGTGTGTTAGTAAGAAAAATGGGAGGCACAACAAAGTGTCATGCCAGTTCTCAACATGTGAAGAAAGGATTGTCAAGGAAACTAGGAGGGCCCAATGCCACAAAATGGAAATCCAGAAGGGTGAATTTGTCCAGTTAGAGAAAAAAATCAAGGAGAAGGAATAGAGGCATAACAAGGAGCCCACAATTATTCTAAATGCAGTGAACAAGCAGGATAGGAAAATTTGTTTTCTCCAATAGGAAAATAGTAATTTCGCTAGATTTTGGTGCAACTTTCAGTAATTCAGCAACCCCCTTCTTATTCTCATGGATCCATGGCATTGCAGGAAGTGGATCAAGTGCCCCATCCCCTGCCAGAACAAATTGAGGAAGAAGAAAAAACTCGGGCAATGGAAACCATTGGTAGAGTAAATGTTAGATTCATAATGAAGAAAAGAGCAGAAATATAATGGAAATAATAGAAGCAATCAAGAAACCATGATGAACAGAGATAAATAAACACTGGCAGAAAAGGCATACTCTGTATTCATCAATGCTTCAGATAATCATGTACATAGATGTACACATATAGTACAAGAAGACCATAATTTTCATGTAACTGTATAAGAGTTAGGTTAACTTAACTAACTTATGATTAGAGCTTTAACATCCCCTCTTAATCATAAGTTCGTTCTTGCCTGAAAAACTGTCACTACTTGACAATCAACAATGTGTCAAGCAAATATTCAAAGGGTTGGCTGAAGATGCTCTCTGAACTCTGAAAAAAATAGCAGAAGCTGGTATCTTCTACTAAATTGGTGGTTTAAGGGTGACCACAAACTCATTTGGTGATTTCGGGATGACCACAAACCGAATCTCTAGCAGTAGTTGATGTCTTCTACTAAATGGCATGGTTTTAAGTTAATCATAAACTAACAAGAGCTCAAGGCTCAAAAATCTGAAAATATAACAAGCAAAACTTCAAGTCTTTTGCTCAATTGGTGGTTTTAAGTTGACCACAAACTATCAAAAACAATATCATTTTTTCACAGGCTCTAAATCAAACTTGGAACCTGACTCAACTAGATTTCCCCCCTGTCAGGGACAAGTGGTTCCAATTCCCTTGACCGTCATTCACAAGTATGGCCAAGAAGAGTTCCATCATATCAAATTGTCTTTCGGCGGAGTCTGAAGACTTGATATTCAACTCAAAATACTACATAAACCGAGTCCCATTCATACCCTAAATCATCAAATCTTGAAAAACATTCATGTCCATCAACTGTAGAAATATCTCCAATCAAGTACAGTTGTACTTGTGTATAAATCCGACGATAAGACTACTCCAATAAATTGGCTTCCAAACGCCAATGCCAATTCCCTAACCATTCAAAATGAATTTGTTTCCTCTTGCACTTTTGACACCTTACTGAGGGGTGATTTGTCTTCCCACAAAATCTGCATGGGTGAAGATCAAAACAGTTTGACTTATCATGGCCAAACCGATGACACTGTTTGCACTGTATGGATTCTTTATCTGACTTATTATCATGATCTAGAATATCTGTAACAACATCTTCATCAACAATATACTGTACCTGTTCCTTACCAAAATCCTCAAGCTCTGTCATTTTATCATCATTCAAAAAACGTCCACTCACAAAGCAAACAGGTTTGCAATAATTAGGAATATGACAGAGGTTGTTAGCATCATTTTCATATCCTAGTCCATATCGATTTCATTTAAATCGTAATTCTTCCCATGGTCAAACAATACATTTATCCGTAACTTTTTCTGACATAGGGACTTCATCTAACTGATCTTCATGTTTATGACTTTCATTACTAGTCAACTAAGTGTCTTCATTCTCATCCTTGATGTCATTGTGTTTGTTAAAATCACATTGTTGGTGTCGAAGCAAACTTAACTCATCAGACAACAATTTGTTTTGAAGTTTGAACATATCAATCTTCTTGTGTGTTACTTGTAAACAAGTAATCA
>SNQJ01S0003334.1:199211-211880 GCA_010110895.2 Picea sitchensis
GGAATTGAGCATATATAGTGCGTGGTTATCTTTGAAATAAACAGACTTCCCTGGGTTGACAATTTATGTAGCACTTGATTGTTTGAATTAATTAAGAAATTATGTAGCCTCTCTGACCATATTTCAATGTGCATCTCTTGTGGCCCTTAAAGGATTCACAAATCAAATTGCAAAAAAAAAAGGTGTTTTATATGGGAAGGTGGGAAGAAAAACATGAAAAAGTGTCATCTTGTCAATTAGCACACAATTTGAATGGATAGGAACAGAGGTGGATTGTCTATAAGAGAACCTTCTCTTATGAGTATCGCTCTAGGTGAAAAAAACATTTGGCGGCTACTTTCAGGCCTAAGTGAATGATGAAAAGATGCTCTTGTTTTTCGATATTTTAATGGCTCTCATCTTCGTTGTCTTTATTCTCCTCTTTCAAATTCCAAGGGCTCTCCTATTTGGTGGCTTATCAAAGTTGTAACTCTTGTGATTCAATCCCACTTGTCTTAGCTCCTGGGCAATGGAAGGGCCATCAACCTTTGGAATAATAGCATCATGGGAAATCCTCCACTAGGATCAAGATAATATATGCAACCTCTCAAACATTTGGGTTCGAGAAATGGTATTAATAAACTTTTTGACATTTCTATTTGGTATGAAGATGGTAAACGAGAGGGAAAGAAATAAATTTATCCTCCAACAGAGCTCTCCATCTCTGTATCTACCTTATATAACCATCTTTTTTAATGTGATCTGATTGATGTTGACATCACTTATGAACATTGTTCGGGATCAAATAATTACATGGTAAAAAAAGGATATCAGAAACTTCTCACATACTCCTCAGGTCTGCTGAGAACAAAGTTTTGGGATCATATTTAGCACATCAACTCCCTTCCTAATATTGATTCCTTATTTTGGTTCATGACCAATGGGAAGCTTCTGACTGCTAGAAATCTCCAAAAACATGGCATAGTTGGGCCATCCAGATGTGAATTGTGTAAAGAAGAAAATGAATCCATCCACCATCTCTCTTTTTATCATGCATTGCCCAAGTACGTATGGGAGCTTATATACCAAGGCCTTTAATCTAGGTATATCCCCACTCACAATTGGAATGACATGTGTCTGAAATGGAAACAAAGCTATTCTGGAAAAAAATTTCAAAATCTGGTCTTCAAAAGGATTTGGACAATAGCACTCGAATTCATCTGCTGGGAAATATGGTTAGTAAGAAATAGAGCAATCTTCCAGAACACTTATCTCCCTCCAACAAAATTATTCTCTCTAGCTTGTAGCTTGTTATCAGAAGTCATTCATACTAAAGGGCTCAATGCATGGTCACTTGGGCACATGGATCAAATAGAGAAGGAATGGATCAATGGCATCCTCAACTTAAGGCAATCCAATTTCTCCTTTCTTCCAAAAAAAAAAAAACNAATCACTCTGGAAACTCAGAATGCGTGAAGATGCTTTCAATCGATGGAGGAAAGAGTAGGGAAAAAGAATCTTCTTCTTCGATGGTGCGTTGATAGGAAACCCAGGGGTGGTAGGTGCGGGGGAAGTGCTCTATGGCTCCCATTGAACAAAAGAGATCTCTTTTTCTTGGGGACTAGGTTACCCTTCAAATAATCAATTCGAGGATTTGATAGCTTATATGGGTTTTAAACATAAAAGGAAAGATTAGCACAAATACCTTATCATAATTGGTGATTTAGAACTAGTCATCGATGGCCTTTGAAATCCTAATAAATGTAAGCAACTCAGTATGCAATAGAATTATCAAAGAATCTCTCAAGTAGGTAGGAAATTTTATTCATTTGATTTTTTCCATGTTCTTTGCCATCATAACAACAAGTACGATGCACGGTCTAAAGAAGAAAAGTCCCTAGAGAAAGGGAAAATTATTATAAATGGGA
The DNA here is from genome assembly GCA_010110895.2 of Picea sitchensis. NCBI lineage: Eukaryota > Viridiplantae > Streptophyta > Pinopsida > Pinales > Pinaceae > Picea > Picea sitchensis. The sequence goes on from SNQJ01S0003334.1 coordinate 201,119, forward strand.
TGAAAAATAATCAACATATACCTTAGCTTGGCTCCTAAGGTTTTTCAAAATTGTGGTGACTTGACTCTTCCTGCCACGTTATGTAAGAAAACGTCATCCGCTGAACACATGACATCTCACCGCCGCCCATGGTCCATTGCAGAGTAAGCTAACTCGGGAGCAAAGAGACCTATTTTTCAGGCAAAAAATGGGTCTGAATTCGGCCAGAGTTTCAAGGATAGCCTGAGTTTCTCATGGATCAAAGTTCCATGCATTTCAAAGACTTACCCTAAGGGTTTTACCCCATTTTAAACCAACCCAGGTGCTCGAAAAATCTATCAAAGTTTTGGATTGACCGGAAATTTAAAATCGCCCTGCCAGAAAACCTGCTGGAAAAATAACTCGGGAGGGAAGATTTCTCCCGAGTTAGCCCACTCCAATTGGAAGTACCACTTGGAATTCAATATGCCCCTTGCTCACGTCTTCTTTTACTTCCTTTTACGCAGTAGCTGGGAACAAAGAAAATGGAATGTGAGAGCTCGGGTTGCAAGTGGTCATACCAGTACACATTATGTTTTCTCGTGAAGAACCACAAGGATGCACATGAATTATCTCCATTTTGTAGTATTTAAAGGGTTATCATGGATGCCATGTATCATTCACCATTTAGTTCAAAACCCTTCTGCCACCATAGATGGAATCTTATCTCCATCCTCCTTCTTGAGAGTATTAGTGCTTACATCGCGCGTTGTGTGTTAGTAAGAAAAATGTGAGGCGCAACAAAGTGTCATGCCAGTGCTCAACATGTGAAGAAAGGATTGTCAAGGAAACTGGGAGGGCCCAATGCCACGAAATGGAAATCCAAAAGGGTAAATTTGTCCATTTAGAGAAAAAAATCAAGGAGAAGGAATAGAGGCATAACAAGGAGCCCACAATTATTCTGAAAGCAGTGAACAAGCAGGATAGGAAAATTTGTTTGCTCCAGTAGGAAAATAGTAATTTCGCTAGGTTTTGGTGCAACTTTCAGTAATTCAGCAACCCCCTGCTTATTCTCATGGATCCATGGCATTGCAGGAAGTGGACCAAGTGCCCCATCCCTTGCCAAAACAAATTGAGGAAGAAGAAAAAACTTGAGCAATGGAAACCACTAGTAGAGTAAATGTTAGATTCATAATGAAGAAAAGAGAAGAAATATAATGGAAATAATAGAAGCAATCAAAAAACCATCATGAACAGAGATAAATAAACACTGGCAGAAAAGGCATACTCTGTATTCATCAATGCTTCAGATAATCATGTACATAGATGTACATATATAGTACAAGAAGACCATAATTGTCATGTAATTGTATAACAATTAGGTTAACTTAACTAACTTATGATTAGATTTTTAACATCCCCTCTTAATCATAAGTTCGTTCTTGCCTGAAAATCTGTCACTACTTGACAATCAACAATGTATCAAGCGAATATTTAGAGGGTTGGCTGAAGATGCTCTCTGAACTCTAAAAAAAATAGCATAAGTTGGTGTCTTCTACTAAATTGGTGGTTTAAGGGTGACCACAAACTCATTTGGTGGTTTCGGGATGACCACAAACTAAATCTCTAGTAGAATTTGATGTCTTCTACTAAATGGCATGGTTTTAAGTTAATCATAAACTAACAAGAGCTCAAGGCTCAAAAATATGAAAAATATAACAAGCAGAACTTCAAGTCTTTTGCTCAATTGGTGATTTTAAGCTGACCACAAACTATCAAAAACAATATCATTTGTTCACAGGCTCTAAATCAAACTTGGAACCTGACTCAACTAGATTTCCCCCCTATCAGGGACAAGTGGTTCCAATTCCCTTGATAGTCATTCACAAGTATGGCCAAGAAGAGTTCCATCATATCAAACTGTCTTCTGGGGGAGTCTGAAGACTCGATATTCAACTCAAAATACTACATCAACCGGGTCCCAATCATACCCTAAATCATCAAATCTTGAAAAACATTCATGTCCATCAACTATAGAAATATCTCCAATCAAGTACAGTTGTACTTGTGTATGAATCCGGCGATAAGACTACTCCAATAAATTGGCTTCCAAACACCAATGCCAATTCCCTAACCATTCAAAATGAATTTGTTTCCGCTTGTGCTTTTGACACCTTACTGAGGGGTGATTTGTCTTCCCACAAAATCTGCATGGGTGAAGATCAAAACAGTTTGACTTATCATGGCCAAACCGATGACACTGTTTGCACTGTATGGATTCTTTATCTGACTTATTATCATGATCTAGAATATATGTAACAACATCTTCATCAACAATATCCTATACCTATTCCTTACCAAAATCCTCAAGCTCTGTCATCTTATCATCATTCAAAAAATGTCCACTCACAAAGCAAACAGGTTCGCAATAATTAGGAATATGAAAGAGGTTGTTAGCATCATTTTCATATCCTAGTCCATATCGATTTCGTTTAAATTGTAATTCTTCCCATGGTCGAACAATACATTTATCCGTAACTTTTTCTAACATAGGGACTTCATCTAACTGATCTTCATGTTTATGACTTTCATTACTAGTCAACTGAGCGTCTTCATTCTCATCCTTGATGTCATTGTGTTTGATAAAATCACATTGTTGGTGTCGAAGCAAACTTAACTCATCAGACAACAATTTGTTTTGAAGTTTGAACATATCAATCTTCTTGTGTGTTACTTGTAAACAAGTAATCATTGTGTTGAGGGTGCACTTGTTTATTGCAATTGTAGACTCTGTAGTTGAGTTAATTAATGTGTGCAATATTGTAAATATTTCTTCAATTCTTTTCATTGTGCAAAATATGGAAAAGAGATGTTTGTTGATGCCACAAAATTCAATTGTGTATCCTATTGTGCATGCAGAGTAATCGTCTGTTGGAGAAATGCTAATGATTTACACACACACAAAGATCCTAAGAGAGACCCCCTTATTCAATTTTGGGTAGGTCTACAACTTAAACAATAACACCAAATACAATTTTGCAAATACAATTTGTGGACCCCTTATAACACCTTTACAACCACCTTATAACCTCATTATAACTTCCAAAAAACTCCTTATAACCCCTTCACAAAAAGTCTTCAAATAAATAACAAACCCTTATAACTGCAATTACAAACAATTTTTCATTTTCAAGCATTCTTATAACTCCTTATGTTGAATTTTCCCTTGTGTTGAATTTTAATTTTTTTTGCTTGCTTTCTTTATCATAAGGTTTGGTAAAATTTACCATGAAGCATTATCACCGGGTATTGAAAATATACCCCATAAAAATTAACTTTAAAATTAATTCCCAAGCTCAAGATTAGCTTTAAAATTTATTCCAAGCTCTTTCACTTTATTAAATCATTAATAAATTGGAATAAATTGGAATAAATTGGAATTTGATGTGACTTTATAGCCACTCTCTCCAAGATTTGACTTCTTACCTCAAATTATTTGTTGTGTCATTCATTTCCATCCCATCACCATGATCTTCACTTCCAACTTTCGAAAGATATGTATCATTTTAAAAAGGCTTTTTCATTTGACCTCTACCATAGGGACCCAAATCTCCGCCTTTTACTATCAAATCATCTTCAATGCTTAGCAAATCGTTGGTCAATTCTTTTAAACTTCACGCAGTTCTGAAACCACACTGTGAGATATTCACTACAGGTCAGCAGTTTTGAAACCATGTTGCGCAAGAAGATAACAATATTTTTTCATTCTTTGCAAAATACAGAGGTTTTCTTGGCTGAATAATGAAGCTAACAATATTTCTTCATTCTTTGAAAAATACAGAGGTTTTCTTGGCTGAATAATGAAGCTAACAATATTTCTTCATTCTTTGCAAAATATAGAGGTTTTCTTGGTTGAATAATATGCTAATTCTACTCCTCTCTTGTCAAGGCCAGATTCTAGCAAAGGCGCAAAGCAAAACGACCACAACTGATCTTGACATAAAACTAGTATATGGAATTTGCACTAGAACTCAATAGGATATTGAGTTGTGTTTAAAAAATGTAATCCATGAATTCATAGCTCAGGCGATCTCTTTTAACTTTGGTCAAGGGACAAATACTGTGCGATTTTGCAGAGGGCAGAAGCCTCTTCATTTCATTAGTTTAACAGAAATATCAAGTTGATTATATCCAACTTCAACATGTAATCCACTAAGATGAAATTTGACTTGATTGAGCCACAAAAATAACTTAGATTTACTCACAAATGAAGAAAATTGGTGTTATTGCTCCAAAATGGTTTGTCTGCTGAAACTGTCCATGCCATCATGCCATAAACTTCTCCTCACGGACTAGCGGTCCACATCAGCGTGTATTACTCCAGGCTTCTCAACATCAAAAAAATGGCATCTATCTTCCACCGAATCGCAACGCAGACATACAGATGGCTCTCGATCTCTCTCTGGTTTTCTTCATGGGTTTCTCATGGCTTCACATCTTTTTTTTCTTGGGAAGAACTCGAGATCTATTTGCAGCTAGATCAAAACTCCTTCCTTGCACATTCTCACTGCACTTCAACTCCATGGAAAAACTATATAAACTACCAGGCTCATAAGATCAATATGCTCTGATAAACCAACAAACCTCTGAGATCATCTACATGCTCTGATACCACTATTAGATTCATAATGAAGAAAAGAGAAGAAATATAATGGAAATAATAGAAGTAATCAAGAAACCATGATGAACAAAGATAAATAAACACTGGCAGAAAAGGCATACTCTGTATTCATCAATGCTTTAGATAATCATTTACATAGACATACATATATAGTACAATAAGACCATAACTGTCATGTAACTGTATAACAGTTAGGTTAACTTAACTAACTTATGATTAGAGTTTTAATAGTAAATTAACCAGGTTTTCTATGCTTTGTAAAGTTATATTTCTTCTGCACTCCTTTGTTAGAATCTACACTTTGCAAAAGGATTTTTTTTGTTAAAAAAATAGAGTTATTTGAATGGATAGAAGCTGGAAATGTATCTCTTTAGCAAGCCGACCTTGTTTTTGAAATTAATGTACATCTCTATTGATTCAGCTTTGCTGCAACCCATTTTTTTTAATACAAAAATAATTGTTTATGTTAAAATAATATTATTTATGAAATCATAGCAAAAGTTGTAGAAAAAAGGTTGAAACCAATTCTCTCCAATTCTCTCTCCAATCAGTAGCTTAGGTTCTTAAGAGGGAGACAAATTCATGATGTAGTGGGAGCGCAAGATGGAATTCACACTATAAAGTCAAAAAAACTTCAGGCTTTCATTATGAAACTTGACCTCTCAAAAGCATATTATAGAGAAAATTGGTTTTTTTTCATACTCATTTTGATTCATGTTGGGTTTACTCTCCCAATGGTCATATGGATTGAAGATTGTTAAAAATATGTTTCTTTTTCCATATTAGTAAATGGATTGGACTCAACTTTATCTTCCTCTTGTAGAGGGATTCGATAGAGATGTCCTTTATCCCCACTTCCATTTCTACTCTTAGTTTAAGGTCTTAGTAGGATGTTAATCTTTTGTAGGGAAGAAAGAAAAATAAAAGGTATGAAAATTTGTCAAAATATTCAATTAACCCACTCAATTTTTGTGGATGATGTTCTTGTCTTTGGAAATGGTTCTTGCAATGATTCTTTAAGATTGAAGGAAGTATTGGATCTATACATGAAATCCATTGGCATGGTGTTGATTTCTCAAAAGTCTTCCATCTCATTTAATGGGTTATGAAGGGATCAAGAGTGATCAATAATGGAGATTTTTCCTTTCTCATAGATTTCTTTCAATGAGTTGAAATACTTGAGATTTTGTTTAAAATTGAATAATTATGGGCACCAATATGGGCTTCGGTTGTATACTAAGATAGAAAATTTGTGTGGTTCAATAGGTGGTTTTCACTGGGTTGGAGACTTACCCTAGTAAAATATGTCTTAGAAGTAATATCAATTTACTGGCACGGTCTAGCCTACATCCCCCTTGGAATTCAAAAAAAGATTCAGAAATGGTGCTTCAAATTTCTTTATAATGGAAAAGAGCAGAAAAATGTTTTCCATGCATAAAATGGAAATGTATTGCAAAACCTAAATATTTTAGGAGTTGAGGTATTAAGAATATCCAATTTCTTGGACAAGCTCTTGCAGTAAAAAACTTATGGAGAGTGTTCATTGGAAATGGTATTTAGAAATAGGTGATAAAGAAAAATATAAGGATCCAATCACAGTTGAAGACTAGGTAAGGAATCATATGAAGAGTTTTGGAAATTCCTCAAATACTTGGAAGGATCTTGTGATTTATTTCCCCTTCATTGGATGATGGATATCGTGGAAAGTGGTGGATGGATCTAGACTTCGACTCATAATTGATCCATGGTTAGACTACAAAGGTATATATAAATTGTTGGAAGGGCTAAAAGAACATATTAGTAAACTCGATCTACACTTTCTAAGAGAGGTGTCATCCCATCAACAAATATTACAATGGAGGGAGAATTGGAGGTCAATTGAGGATATGGGGATAGAAGGTGTTATGGAATTTGGATGGAGGGCTTATACACATGAGCTAGGATTGAGTAGTATAAAATCGAGGCCAAGACAAGACAAGCTAGTCTGAACCAAGAATCTTATTAGTGGAAATTATATGATGAAACTTGGGTACTCTTCTTTGTTTGTACAAGATATTCAATTTAAACCAATATAGGGATGGAAGAGCATATGGAAAATAAATACTCCATAAAAAATAAAACTGTTCCTCTGGATGGCTATAGAAAACAAATTCGACCTTGGAAGTTGTTGATGTGTTCTCATGATACACATCAACTAGGTGATTCGGGTGCATAGTTGAATCTATGTATCTCTCAAATGGAGACCAAAATTTTGAAATTTGGAAAGTGTCAGATAACGTTCACCTATTGATCATGGAGACTCAACAAGTTTTTAATGATTTCAGAATCAGTTTTCCTGTTGCAGTTCTTCTTCACATGAGGCCAGAGAGGATGGCTTCTCTTTTGAGAAAAAAGAGAAGAAAATAAAAGGATACCAAAAAGAAGGAAATTGTTTGTGTTCATCCTCTCATTGGATATCCATATGTGTCATCTTCATCCAACATTTTACCAAATCAAAAAAAGAGGTCATATGCCCAATATATTATCAATTTTCTCCCACATTATGCAATACCCTGACACTTATCCTCTCTATATTATTATCCCATGCTAAGTAATTTTCTAGGCTTCCCCTTAAATTTCCACACTTAATCCATTTTCATACTTAGACATTTTCCATTTTCCATTTATCTACATTACTTATCTCATTACTTATACTTAATCGATTTTTGGATCATCTCTTGTGCAAAGAACTTTGCACAACCCATTCCCCCATGTAAACTATATCTCTGCACAACTCTAATTCTCCGCACACATTTTTCTCCACACACTTCTTGTTTCACACAAATACTTAGTTTATTTTCAATTCTCCTCCTCCTATTCTATTTACATAGTTTTACCAAGTTTTACACTTAGTTTGTTTTCCAAGTTTTACCATGAAAAACTTCCTCCACCTCTACTTCTGCATTGCATTATTTCTCTGCATTGTCGAAACACTTAGTTTTTTTCTCATTTATTTTTCTAAGTTTTATTCCCCTCCCACCTCCTGCCTCCGCATTGTTTTTTCTAAGTTTTATTCCCCTCCCACCTCATTGTCCAAACACTTAGTTATTTCCTCATTTATTTTTCTAGGTTTTATTCCCATCCCCCCTCCTTTGGAATATTTGGACATGTGGCAGTGAAGTGGACTTATCATAATTGGACATGTGGAAATGATTTTCTAAGTTTTATTCCCCTCCCCTCTCCTTTGGCATATTTGGACACGTGGCAGTGAAGTGGACCTATAATATTTGGATACATGGAAATGAAGTGGACCTATCTTTGGGTGACACTTGGATGGTATGGGTTGGACATGGATGATTGGGCAATGACTTGGCATGATGATTGGGCGATGAGATGGAAACTAAAAGTTACACTATACACAAGCTATGCAAGGTTCCATGGCTCTCTCTAATTTACACACAAACATAATGGGGATGCTATAAACATGATATGAGAGACTTCCCACAATGCATGTGAGATAAATTGGGAGGATTTACAAAATAAGGGCCAAGAATTTATGTGAAGAATAGATCAACATTTGTTGATTCCTTATCTTCTGAAGGCCGTAACTTTTGATCCCGGTGTCCAAATTGAGAAAATGAGAGATCATTGGAAATCTAGAGACATGACGAACAATATGGAAATGGTTTCCATGGATGGAATGATAGTTACCATGCCCTAAAAATTAAAATATAGTCATGACTATTTATGGCTTGTCAGTTGATTTTTTTTTAAAATGGTTTATTTAAAGAAATTTATGAACATCTAAAGTGGGTCCCAATTGATGGCATGGATATCTAAGTTCACATTTACAAAGGGGAAAAAACCTAATCCTAAATAATATGAAGAGAAGATTATAAATAGTAGGAGAAGCATATTCAAATCCAATGGTGGTTTCTTGTTGGAAGCAAGTTTTTCCTTTCCAAGATTTTGTGAATTAATCTGTTTAACTTTCTCCCTCATTTCTTTCTTCTACTTGATTATTTCCATCAATTTGTTCATGTATGTTTGGCAACATGAAGATCTATGTCTGATCAACTCTTTCTCTAAATTCTTCCAGTCATTTTTCATGATATTCCAGGTCCAAAGGAGTAAAATCCCTGCTTGTAAAAAACAAATGCAGTTTATTTCAGTTTATCTAATTGCCATTGAGATCTTGTCGAGGATGTTCCAGCCCTATTGTTTCAAACATTGTTAAACTTGTTACATTTGGGATGTTATTATTAGTTTCTCCCACAAAGAACTATTCAAGTGTCATTTTGATTTTATGAACCTATTATGTGATGATATCAATGGATTCTTGAGCACCTGATGCTTTTCAAACCCTTTTGATATTAACGAACCCATTTTGATTTTATGAACCTATTATGTGATTATATCAATGGATTCTTGAGCACCTAATGCTTTTCAAACCCTTTTGATATTAATGAAGGAATCCTTTAAAGTTCTTTGATGACCTATCCATTTTTTATATACATTTCATCTTGCAAAGTTATAGATGATTATGGGTTCACATTATTTTAATAGGAAGGAAAAATATATGTTGAAAGCATATTTCAAACCCTCTAGATACAAATATTTTATAGTCATATTTGTGTATTTTTCTTGAATGAAATGATGTGCTTGAAAAGTACATATGTATATAAGAGTTTGTACATATATAAGAGTTTTATTGGAAGATACATTGGGATTGGAAAATCATCGCTCACCCATTTCATGCATCTAAGGTCATAAAAAGATCTTCCATAAATTTGAGTGAGAAAGAGGAGTGCAACCTCTATAAAAATGCAAGATAATATTTCTTGTTTCCCTTAAGATATTTTCTCTCAATGTTGGTTATTTTCCCTTGACAAGAAAAGAGATCAACATAAGAGCTTAAAAAGAAAGCATAGTCAAGTCCCGGTATATGCTTTCTATGTAGAGAACAAGGTGAATGCACTTATCCCCTTCTTGTTTCTTGTCATTTTTATGCCAAAGTTTTGTCTATTGAAAAAACTTTGATTGGAGGGCTAGGGTTTTGAGTGGTCAAACTTTATTTGAATCTTTTAAATCATGGTGAATGGACCTACAACTCAATGTAATGAGACATTTTCCTCTAATCATAAGCTAGGTTATATGGATAAAAATAAATGAAACTTTGTTTCAATATAAAGAGCCTAATGTGCTCTAGGTGTTTTGCAATGCACTTAATTAGCAAAAATAACATAACATAAATAGTATTGAGAGAAACGTAAGTGCAAAGAAAGCAAAGATAAGAGAAAATGAAATGAAATCTAAATATTATACCCTTGTATTGATAGTTCCAAAATTATGTGTCTATGTTTATTTTTTTATATAGATAGCATGAATAACTATAAATTGTTACTCCCGAAAGTTTATTTTTGTGGTCCTTTGATCAAGGAAAAAACCAATGATACACAAAACTCTGATGATAATCCCCCGTTGGGGGTTTGGTTTCCTCTATATGAAGGACCCAACTAGGGGGGTGGATGTATATAGCTTGAGTGAGCCTAGTGGTTAAGAACATGTGTTTCCTCCTCGGAGGTTACAGGTTCGAATCCAGAGGGGGTAGGGTATGTACATATCTATAGAGTTTAGCAATCAAATCGTTGTGGAGGGGGTTCCTTTCCCACAACCAAGGGGATCTCGTACACCAATTTGGTGCATGGCTTGGGTGTGAACTTAAAATTAGATTATTATTATTATAAATCTTTTTGTATATAATATATAGTTAATCAATGTGTTTTTAGATTAAAATAAAAAAGTTTATTGTAATTTTTTTCTAGGTAACAAATTTCAAGGAAAACCCCTAAGAATGTAGGCAGAGAGGATAACACTTCATCCCATATTAAAATAAAATAAAATAAATGAAAACGTACATTGTAATTTTTATTTTATTTTTCTAGCTAATAACTTTCAAGGAAAACCCCTAAGAATCTACGTGGAGAGGATAACACTCCATCCCACAACCACACGAGATAAACTGAATTGACAAAGTGTATTGTGATTCATATTGAGAATGTTATAATTTTAAAAAATAAAAATAAAAAAATATAGTTTTATTAAAACTAATATATGAGTATTTTACTTTTAATACTCATATAT
>SNQJ01S0003334.1:214217-229409 GCA_010110895.2 Picea sitchensis
AGATATTGGTGGATGACTCGTTTATATTTTTGGGATTAAAAGTCATATAAATAATCATTATTTTTGGGAGCGATTTTGAGATATTGGTGGATGACTCGTGTAGTTTTATTAAATAATAAAAAATTATGTAGATTTATTAAATTTTATAGTGAAAGTTTTATATTCTTATTATTAAATAAATTTTAATATAAATTTGTTATTAAATAATAATAAATAATATAGATTTATTAAATTTTATAGTGAAAATTTTATATTCTCATTATTAAATAAATTTTAATATAAATTTGTAGTGTAATTGTGATTATTGTTTTTATCATGTATATTTTTTAAATAATAATAAATATTTTTATCATGTATTTTTATTAAATAATAATATTTTTTATGTGGAAGTTTTATATTGTTATTATTAAATAAATTTTAATATAAATTATAGTATAATTGTGATTATTGTTTTTGAAATTTTATTATTTTTAAGAAAAAGTCAAATACACTTTATAATAAAGATGAATGGGATATATACCTAATAATAAAAATGAATGAGTTGGATCACATTTATGGATTATAACAATAATAAATTATGTTATAGTAAAAAAAAAAAAATTTATATTATGTAAATATAAAAGAATTATTGTATAAATTTATTAAATGTAAAGTGATCAAATCTATAGCATTGTAAAGTGAATAATTAGGGTGGTAAGTGCGGGTGGGGTTTTCATTGACTTGTTAAATGTAAAGTGATCAAATCTATAACATTGTAAAGTAATTAATTAGGGTGGCAAGTGTGGGTGGCAAGTGTGGGTGGGGTTTTCATTGACTTGGGAGGGAAAATAGAATGCTTTTGTGATTGGAGTCCTTTCTAATAATCTAGTTGAAGCATATGTGCTTCAGAGTGTTTAAAATTTGATTATGATGGGGGATTCAAAGAATGTCATTAGATATATGGTGCTAGGCACAGGCTCTTTGGATTTCAGGTTAGCATCAGTGTTTACTAGGATATGGAAAGTCAAATATTTTATTCTCATTGTGAATTTCTTCCATGTTCTTCAAGAAAACAATCAAATAGTGAACAAATATACTAATAAGGTTGCATCAAGAAAAGGGGGGAGCATTGTTATCCACGATAAGGCCTATCTACAACCAATTCCATGATGCAAACTATCATTTCAAGGAATTTCAAATCAAAGGGGTATTTGGCTCACTACTTGAAGGGCATTTTTTCATTGTAATCCAAGGGGTTCACCATGTCGTACTCCCCAAACTCATTACTCCTAGCATTATGAAATAACACTTCTCTACAAGGACGACCAAGGTCGGATTAAGAACATGGCTTTGGAATTGGCCCATTTGTATCTCTGGTTTTTTAGCTTTTGTCTTTGGTAGGCAAGCCTTGGCTTGGCCATTAGCTCTGAGGATTGGCGACTCATGACATGGCTCTTTGATTGGCTAACTGGTGAAACAATTTGTTTGGTTTATGTGGCTCAATGGATTAGTAGTTTTTTATTAAGTGGTTGCTCCCTTGTTTCCCAGTTCTCCAGTGTATTTTAAGAGAAGGAGTTGGCTCTGCCCTTGCCTCTATTTTCTTTGTGGTTTCTCTCCTTTATGGCTGACCTTTTTAGATGTGGGGTTTTCTTACTCTATTCTTAATATTCGAGTTTGGACTTCTCGTTCCTAGTCTTTTACTTGTTCTTGAGAATATAAATGGAGTTCTTTGGATGTGTGTAGAGGGGATGTTGTTGTTATATTTGTAGTCACCCTATGTAAAGTTTGATGCAAGGATCCCCTGGTTCGATCATGATGCTTTCTCTTTCCTTCTTCTTGATCTCAATTATGTTTGTGTCCTTTGTCCTTGTGTTCTTATGGATCCGAGGGAGGACTTTATGCATACATTTAAAAGGTAGGAAAATAAAATGGAAGACAATGGTGCTTCAATTCAGTTGCTTTCCAGGAAACTCCAAGAATGAGAAACAATCACATTTTCTCAACTAGAAATGGTCATGGGAATCTTGATTCAACAAAAGAGACAAATTAGTGATATAGAAGTAGAGCGTAATTCTCTTTGTAGTCTTAAATATCATCAAATTGACTCAAGGGAAGTAGTCTAGCACCTTTATTCTAAAGGAGATCTCAGTTGTTAGGAAATCTAGATACATTTTGGTACATCAACTCTCGGATTTGAATGTGGAGGTGCACAACAATGACAATGAAGCAGTAGATAATGTTGGTAGCAATCAAGGCTCTAATTAATTGTCTATGTTTTTCAGGACTATAATACTATTAGGGATGTTTTGTAGAATTTACACATTCGAGTATTTTTTTGAAATTTTGTATGTAAATCCAATTGTATTCATCTACAGGCTAGACTTGAGCTCTTTTTTTATTTGTTATTGCACCAAAAGGTGCTTTCTACAACCCTGTGAAATTCCTTCCATGCTCAACATGGAGTTGACACATGGCATTTAAAAAATATCAATAACAAAAGATTATTACAATGTTATCCATAAATAAAATATTTCAATATCTACCTTAAATAAAATAATTTTATATCAACTTTATAGAGAGAGAGAAATATAAAATAATTGAAAATAATAAAAAAATGTGTTTTCACCAATAATTCTTTCTACTTGTGAGTATGAGAGATGTATAATTCCTTCACTATTTAATATGGATTTGACACGTGGCATTTAGAAAAATGTTAATAACAAAAATTTATTTTAATATGAGTCATAAATAAAATATTTCAATGTCCATCTACGTTATATATATATATATATATATATATTACGAACACTTGATGGTGAAAAATGGCTCTGCAGTTTCCTCCCTCACCGCAGGCCCGATACCCTCCCTTCCTCCTCTCCTGATGGTAGATGAGGTCATGACCTATCTGTGGTTAGAGTTTTAGTTGGTGTCTAGATTTCCCCCTTTTTTCCATTTCTAATTTTTTTGGCAGGTGAAAATGGAGATATATGATGACATACTAGATTATTCCTCAGACCCTGTTGAGTTGTTTCCCTGGTCCTCACCACTTGGCTCTCCTCCCCTCTTTCAAGCTGACTCGTGTTGGTCCAAACCTATTTCAATGGTCCAGGATGAGGATTCCCCTCCTTCTCCTGTTTCCACTCCTGTTACTGTCACTTTATCTGGTTCTCTGGTATTTGAACGGTTTCACGACCCTTGGTTGGAGAAGGGTTTTGTTTCAGGTTATGCTCTCTCCCTTCCTCCAGATCCTTCCTCGCAGATTTTTTTTGGCAGTCTTTTGAGCTTCGTGGCCCAAGGATTCTCCCCAAACTTCTCATCAAGAGCTCCTTTGTCTTGGCCCTCTCTGTCTCAAGCCTGACTACCTCTAGTTTCATCCTTGTCATGTTCTTCTCCTGACAATTCTCTCTTGGCTCCTTGCTCAGAGGACCTCCAAGGTTTGGACCAGGGTTTCCTCTCCTCTTGTCTCTATCTATATCTCGCTCAATCTCTTCTGCCTAGGTCTGGTTTTTCACAGACTTAAGAGGGGTTAATCTCCTCGTACATGCCCCAGTTATATTATGAATTTTAATCATGTTTATGAATTGTAATCATGTTTATGAACTGTAATCATGTTTTGTGGCCTGGTGAGTCGAGTATTGATAAGATAGTGGGCTTATGTGTTTATTAGGCCAGAGAGCCTAAGTGTTAAAGGCCAGGAGCCTATCTTTGTATATGTAATTATGTAGAACATTAATAAAGATTAAACATCGTTGTGTACATACCGACCACAAAGAAAGAGTGATGGAGGACTAAGCTTCCACAGGGTGGGTAAGGGAAAAGGGGCTGAAAGGTTGGAAAAAGGGGCTAAGCATAAGGTCTTAAGTCCTTGAGAATAATAATTTATTATTATTCCAAAGTTGTGTGAGAGACATGTTTTTATCCTAAGTCCTAGGAAGGGAAATGGGTGCCAAAGGGAATGCTTACAGCTCCAGGAAGACAAGTGTCGACCTGGGCGCATGCAGTTAAAAGCTGAAGCTAAGTTGGGGGTTTGTTTTTCCCATTTTCTGATCCTCCGTCTGAAACCGTGAGACCTTTGTGATCGACCTCTACGTTTTTCTTGCCCTGCACTCTGAAACCAATGGGAAAAAACCGTGGATTGATCCTTCGTCTGAACCCGTTTTTCCTCTGCATGGAACCTTGACATAACCATGCATTCCTGAAAACCAGAACCGTGAAGCTGACCAGTGTATTCCCGTGAATCCCGTGGCCTCTGTATTCAACCTTTGCAATATTCACGCACGCACATGAGACCAAAATCCATGAGTCATTTTATGTCTTCTAAGGAACTCGACACTTGGATAATCACCTTAGCCGTGTCGTGTTTTAGCGTGGGTTGTTGTCGCCTATGGTTCCATACCCATCTGTTGTTTCTATTGTCATCCCTGTGTGAATGAGTGTTGAACCATTGTTGTTGTCCTCACCTGGCTGGAGCTGATTCAAGGAGTGTGTCGAAGAAGTGGGTTGTTAGGACCGTGGTAGAAGAGGCAGGTTTTCAGGCCTATGAGTATCTCTCTCCAGGTGAGAGAGTATGTTGGGAAGTGGTTTTCTCCCAGAGAAAGTCTAGCACCAGCTACGGAGCTCTGAGAATTCCTAATCTGGCCTGTTGCCGAGACCCGAAGAGGGAGGTGAAGTAACCGATGGACTGTGCTTGTGAAGGTGTATACTCGGGTGGAATAGGCATGTGGGGAATGAGAGTGTATGAGTAGTGGGCATAAGAAGGCTCCTGGAGAGAATCCTTCTGGTTGCACTGTGTAGTTTTCCTGTAACCTCAACCTAGTCTAGGATTCCTTTTCCTTGGGTGGAGATTAGTCCAAGCTCGAGGGTGACCCACTACTAAGCATGATGAGTAGCATGGTCTAAGGCTGGGAGGTTCGTGGAAGGTCTACACGTAGTTGGTGGAATTACGCCAGTTTAAAAGATAAGTATTAATTTTGTACTTAATTTATATATAATGCATGTCTGCGATTCTTGTATGTTTTCATGTATTTCATTGCATGTATGAATTTCTGCTAATTCCATTAATTATGTATGTTAGTAATAATTATGTGATTACTCTGTATTGTTTGGTTAAATTTCTTTAAATATGCATAATATATATATGATAATGTTTCGCGTAGTAGCATTGCCCGATAGTGGGGTTGATGGCTTGGGACGTTACACTCTTCCTCCCTCTTTCCTTTAGCCTCCTGCTCCTTCATCTTGCCTCCTCCTCCCGACTCCACTTCTTTTCCCCCATCAGAGGGCCTCTCCTATGTTGGTTCTGAGGACTCGTCCATCTATTTCCATCTTAGGAATAGAAATACCATCTCCTCATAAATGGGTAGCTCTAGTCTTGGCTTAAACCCTAAGGTGCACAACATCAAAAAGGGTCGAGGGCGCATTTCTCATCTCTCAAAGGCCCAAATTCGAGCCCTAGTTCACATTGTTTCTAGAAGAAAATGTTCCATTTTTTGGGCCCTTAGAGAATCTCATGCCCCGCACTCCTCCATGAATTTTCTTTCTTTCAACTAAAGGGGGATGGAGATCCCCCCAAAAAAAATCACCCTGAAGCGATTGATCGTCCTAAATTAACCAAGTGTAATTCTCCTCCAACAAACAATGTCTTCGGAAGCTTCTATGACAAAGATGTTGGAATGCCTCTTACCCTCATGGAAGTTCCTTGGAACTAATGCCAATGGTCACTCTAGGGGTATGGTGGTTGGATGGAATTCTCGGTTTGTGAAAGTCTTCAACTCTTGGGCTTTGGACTCTTATCTGGGAGTGGACCTATTTTTGGAAGGAGTGGGGTTGGAATTTAGATTTTTAAATGTGTATGGGTTGTATGTTGTGTGTGCCCCTTTCTGGGAGACCCTACTCAAAAAAAAACTTCTCAAGGTTGAGAACCTCATCTTGAGAGGCAATCTAAACTTCTCATGAGGGAAGTTGAATTTTGGGGCCCTACTGCTCATCCAGATCCACAATCAGGGCTTTTCACCCATCTACTTATGGATCATGGTCTCATTGACATTGTCCCACTCAATCTCCTTCCTACCTAGAGGAATATGAGGATGAATGAGGCTTGAGTAGACAAACATATTGATTGTTTTTTAGTGTCGGATTCTCTTTTGGAACTCCCCTTTTAGTTTTGCCAGTGGATTGGTAGTGGGGGAGAGTCAGATCTCTCCTCTGTTTGGCATGAAATTGAAGGTGGCCCCAAGAAGCCTGCCGATCCATTTAATTTTAATGCAACTTGGCTAGTTGACGATGAATTCCATAAATTAGTGAAGGAAAACCAGATTGTCTATGATCAGGGCTCTGGCCACTCAACGGTTAGTCGGTTTGTGTTAAATTTAAATCGATTCAAGCATATGGTGATCCCTTGGACCCATGATAAGTGAGACAGAGAAGAGCAGGAACTAAGACAAATTGAGGCTCAGCTTGACCACACTTCTTAGTTGGTGGATGGGGGGTTCTCTAGTTTGGAGGCCAAATTATCCCTTAAAGATCTGGAGACCCATCGTAGGAAACTATTGGATGATATTGAAGTTGAATGGCGTCTAAACAATCAGGCCATCTGGTTAGATAAAGGAGATGAAAACACCAAATTCTTCCATGCTTTTTCAAAAGGAAGGAAAGCATCCAACACTATCTAGAATCTCAAAGGACCGAGGGACACTTCTGTATCCATGTTTGAAGGGCTTGTCGAGATGGGGAAAAATCACTTCCAAGATCTCTTCAAGGCAGATCGAAACACCAACATTGTCGAAATCATAATATTGGCTCTATTTTTTCCTAGATTCGTTGAGGAGGAAGTCAATAGAGACCTTTTCGTTGAAGTATCTAAAGTCGAGCTCAAAGAAACACTCCACGGCTTGCAAAAAGATAAAATACATGGCCCGGATGGGTGGACTGTAGAATTTTATTTGGGATTTTTTAAGCTCTTAGGCGCTGACCTCTTGAAAGTAGTTGAAGAATCCAGAAGAAATGGGAGAATGCACGCACCTATAAATTCAACCTTCATCACCCTCATTCCTAAATTGGATGAGCCACAATCCTTTGATGATTTTAGGCGAATCTCACTATGCAACTGCCTATAAACAATTGTGGCCAAAATCATTGCCAAAAGGTTAAAGCCTATTCTCATGGACTCTATCTCCCAAGAGAAATTTGGTTTCCTAGAAGGCCGTCACATTCATGAAGCAATTGGTGTGTCTCAGGAAGGTCTCCATAGTATAAATACCTCTATATCTCAGGGGAGTGTTCTAAAGATCGACCTATCTAAACCCTTCGATCAGATCAACTGGTCTTATATCAGAGTCCTTCTTATTCACTTGGGGTTCGAAGTTCCATTTATCAAATGGGTGATGGAGTGAATAACCTTGGTCTCCTTTGCAGCTCTTATTAATGGATTTTCCTCCCCTTTATTCCAATCCGAGCATGGCCTAAGACAAAGATTCCCTCTTTCCCCTCTCCTCTTTTTGTTGGTGTCATAGGGCCTCAGTCAGTCCATTACATAGGCGGACACCTCGAAGGAATTTCAAGGAATTTCAATGGTCCCTAGTCTGAGAATTACAGATCTCCTCTTTGTGGAGGATGTGCTCATCTTCTGTAGTGAGGGACTAAGAGATGCATAAAAACTTGCGGAAATCATCAATTTGTTTTGGACGGCCACTGGTATGATCATTAATGTACATAAATCCACCATCACTTTTGTTGACCTAGAGATGGGATAGGTTGACCACTATCTTTCTCTTTTTACTTTCCAGACTTTGGATCTCTCTGAAGGAATAAAATATATGGGTTTTCAGCTAAAACCAAATGATTACAGGAAATTGATTGGTGTTGGCTTTTAGCAAAACTCAAGAAATGCCTAAAATTTTGGAGCTTCAGGTGGTTGTCAAGAGCAGGGAGACTTACTTTGGCCAAATCTATTTTGGAATATATCCATGTCTACTTGATGTCCCTGGCCTAGATTCCAAAAGGAATTCTAGAAAAGGCCAGACGAATTTGTTTTCGCTTTATCTAGTCTGGCCCTTAGGAAAAGTTCACCTCCCCCTGGGCTAAGTGGGATATTCTATCTCGCTTGAAAGCCCTGGGTGCCTGGGGACTGAAAAATATATTTTTGTTCTCAAAAGCATTGGCAACAAAAGCAAGGTAGAGGATTCTTTCTTCTTCCAACCTTTGGACTTCAGTTTTGGAGCATAAATATATCCGACCAGAATCCATAGTTGATTGGATTAGGAAACCAGTAAAATCCCTCCCAAACTATTCCAATATTTGGAAGGCAGTCACCTCCTCCTTCCTGGTGATCGAAGTGTTAGAAAATTAGGTGTGCTCATTTAACCATAGACAATATAGAAATATTGTCACCCAACCATAGGACGAAGCCACCCCCAAGCACCTTAAACTTGACAGAGAATAATTTTGGAAGCAAATCCTAGGCCTAATAGCCAATCAATGTAGTGTACCTCTTTCCAGAGATAGCACACAAGGAAAAAATTCCAAACCATAAGCAATATAAACTCCAATACTAAAACCGAAAATACTAGTTGCAATAGTTGTAGCTGCAACTACTCTCTAGACTTGCGCACTTTCTAAATTTCTGCAGTGCGCACTAGATTTCTGCAGTTGCGAGCTGTGTGTGTACAAATGAGCTCTGGCATCCTGTATTTATACTACTCTTTCTTAGTTGTCCGGGCTGACTTCTCTTTCTGGAGGATAAAGACTCAATATTAATTATTTTCTTTATTCGACTTGTCTTCTAGGGTTATGTCCAATGCTTTAGGGTTGCTTCTTTCTTCCCAGAATATTTTATTCTTGTCAGGTTTACACATGGAGTTTAATACCTCCCACAACTACCATAATATTGACACTCCCTCCTAGCTAGGGAGGTATTGAAAGAAATGGTATTGAGCACAAACATACCATTCAACTGGTAGCATCATCATAGCCACGCATGCTATCTCATGATTAAATCACGAGCACCATCATCACTATCAATATCATCTAATAGCATCAACTGTATCATCTCTCGAAGCCATACTCCATTTGAGTAATCAAACATGATGTTGAATAAGTCACTCACTCCACAGAGTGATACAAGAACTATTCTTCTAATCTGGACATATGTCCTAGAAGAATAATTGTTCCAATAGATGCTAGAAGCCACACCATGGGCTACAAGGACTATTCTTCTAATCTATACATATGTCCTAGAAGAATAATTGTTCTGGACCATTTTCCACCTGGAGAATATATTTCCACTAGCACACTGACTATCCATATAGTTGGTAATCATTTCTAACACTATTGATAGTCTTCATGGCAATCAGAACAATCTCATTCAATAGAACACAACTGTGTCTATCCATAGTAGTACACAACTACTATCCAGTGGTACACAACCACACCAAGTAGCACACGACTATTCACCAGTGACACATAGTCACAACCAGTGGAACACATCCACCACAATGGCATACAGTTATTGTCTAGAGACATACAATCTCCACAGTAATCATATCATTTGATATCAACCTGCATAACAATATCATGATACAAACTGAGTCATCTGGGCCATTCTTCCACTCACATCTGGGAGATTTGGAAGAGCCTCTGCCCTCAAGAGGTAAAACATCAACCATGGGATATCTGGATTATTTTTCTCAAGC
This sequence comes from Picea sitchensis, assembly GCA_010110895.2. Lineage (NCBI taxonomy): Eukaryota > Viridiplantae > Streptophyta > Pinopsida > Pinales > Pinaceae > Picea > Picea sitchensis. The sequence continues at coordinate 223,886 of SNQJ01S0003334.1, forward strand.
ATAGAAGAATCATTGTCCCTGATTTCTAATCATGGACCATTCACCTAACTGGGTCATTCCTCCAACACTAATCATAGTGCAACCTGGAGAGAATGAGTCTGCCCTAGGGAATGCATGTCTTTGATTTATGAACCTAGATCATTCACCTAACTGGACCATTCCTTTGGCACTAATCATACTACAACCTGGATAGAATGAGTCTTCCCTAGGCAATGATTGTCCATACCATTTCCTAATGGAAATGATTGTCCCGCACCAACCTCCAAAATAGACCATTCTTCGAAACTGCTCACAACTGTGAACTTCGAAAGAATGACTGCCTAGTGAGGTGGACCATTCTACTTGACCACTACTTAGAGTAACTTCCAAGAAGAATGATTTTCCTAGACCATTCCTCCACACTGGCCACAAGGGGAATCGTTGTCTATGGTACATCAACAATCTATCAGACCATTTTCATTACGAAAATGATTGTCTGATCTCGACTATTTTCTGAACTGACAAATGCTTTTCTGTCAGAAATCTCAAACCACTTTATGAACTAGAAAGGAACTGCTCATCCTAGACCATTTTTCAAACTGAAAAAATCATTTTCCATGAATCAATAGCATATCATTTCTCCCTCCCAACCTGGGAGTAATCTCTTCCTTTTTCAAAAAGGAAGTCGTCTCCACGAGCTCTGACTTGTTTCTTAAGTACGCAAACTTTTCATCTTGGACAGAGGCTCTACAAAATATTTTCTATCTGCTCATTTGTGGAGATATATTGGAGAACCACTTCTCTTTTCTAGACTTCATCACGGAGAATATAATGATTGATCTCAATGTACTTCAGTCTGTCATGGAACACAGGTTTTCTCTGAAGGCTTCATATATCTCTGATCATTACAATATATCATGGTTGAATTCAACACTTCTATTTCCTTCTGGCTCATGATATTGTGGCAAGGCTCAAACTAAAACATATCCAAGTAACACTTCTTCTTTCATCAAGAGAGTTTTCCATGGATTAGCAATCCATCATCACAGACTTCTGAGTAACTATTTTGATACATTGTCTGTGTCATAGAAAGTTTTCACCACGCTTTTGTTGTGTATGAGATACTTTGCATCAAGTTGTTTAAATCCATACAAGGTCTTCTTATATCTCCATACATGGTTCTCTTTCTGGTATAAGCTTCTTTCTCACTTGTTTTATTGGGAAGAACAGTCTTTTACATGTAAATTCCAATCCATGGATACTACAAGAGGTATATTTGGTTTACTGGCACAAGATGTTGTCATAGTCTTCTCCCTCCTTCTGGAAGAACCTATGAATCTTTCAATGCTTCCATTTATAAGTCTTTTTCACATTTTCTTACATACACTATTCTTTATCATAACTTCCATTTATTATGCTCGATTGCTTCTAGTGGGTTCAAACCAAGCTGGTACTCTTTGTGATTCTCGGTATAATAACTGGTTGTTCTGGTTTTTCTTTCTTTCTTGGAATCTTCATGTTCTTCCTCATGTTTCTCTTTAGCTCTTGGGTCCATGGAGTCTTCTATAGATTCCATGCCCTAAATATTCCAACTTCTTCCTTTCATTATAGGATCATGGATGTAGATGGACAACCAAGGATACTTTAAGGCTTCTTTTCGAAGAAGACTTCTTCTAAAGTCAAACTGAACACATGTTGCTTATCATGGTTACTGCTTTCAATGGGGAACATGGACATATACTTTATAATCTTCACGGATTCTTCAATGGATCATATCATTTAATATTAGCTCCCTCCTAATCCCGACTTCATGCATGAATGCATGCTCTTCTTTTGGAATTCTGCAATCAACTCCCCCCATCTAAGAGAGTCCATGCTTCTGTCTGCAAAATGTCACAAGTTTTATTCTAGTTTCCTCTTGATTGTTGAATTGTTTCTGGTCTCTTCAAGTTTGATTCTGATTGTGGCCCATCTGATAGTTGTTACTTATATAATAGCTTCCATAGGAATTGTTACCAAGGATTGTCAACATACTTCATCTTTTCAGATACATTACTTGACTAGTACTAATCATCGTAATAATAGTCCTTATCTTGTTATTCTTCCATATGTGTTGTTTCACTGACCATCTTATCTTCTAAGAAATAGATATACATGAACTATGTAAACATGGTATGTACAAAGACTATGTTACAGAAGAATATTGTTACCTTGACTAGAAGAAGAAATCTCCTTCATATTGTTTGACTTTCTTTGAGAGTTCCTTTTCTTCGACAACTGTTGCTTTGTGTGTTTCCTTCCTTTTCTTTAACTCAAGACAGTGATTCTTTTAGTGACCATATTTTCGACAGTTGAAGCATTGTATTTTTGACATATTCTTGTCTTGATTTGGTTTCTTCCTTGATTCAAACTTAGTTGTATTCCTGAATTTCTTGAACTTTGTTATGTAGGCTTGATCATCATCTTTCCTTTGGAATTTCTCTTTTGCGCTAATCCTTGATTCTTCTTGTGCACAACAAGTCCAAAGTTCTTCAAATGTGGGATACTCCTTTCTTGNTGTAGGCTTGATCATCATCTTTCCTTTGGAATTTCTCTTTTGCGCTAATCCTTGATTCTTCTTGTGCACAACAAGTCCAAAGTTCTTCAAATGTGGGATACTCCTTTCTTGTGTTCATGCTTGTGGAAAATGCATCCCATGTCTTGGGGAGGCCATTGAGTACTATATTTACTAGTTCCTTCTCTGAAATGATTTTTTCAATAGCTTGTAGTTGATCTCTTAACTGAGACATTCTCACAATGTATGATGTTATGCTGTCATCATCATTCATTTTCATGTCACAGAGCTCATTCTTCAAACTCATTACTTGTCCAATGTTTCTGACTGAGAAGAGGTTAGTTAGGGCATCGTACATCTTCTTAGATGAGTGAAGATGAGAGATGTAGGGTATCAAGTGGTGTTTTACAGAGTCCACTATGATACTCATGGCATTGATGTCATTGTTCTTGAACTTCTCCATAATTGCGACGTTCTAAGGTTCCTTCTATTTTCCTTCTTCAAACTGTGGTTCCATGATCTTTCCTTTCATGATATCCAACACTTTATTCCTGGCAAGGATGAGATCAATCCTTGTCTTCCATGCTATGAAGTTAGAAGCTCCTTCTAACTTGTTTTCTGACTTCATAGAGTAATTCATGACTACTTTGACTTGGTCAACCTTTGACTTTGACCAAAAACTCAAACTTGACGTCTTAGCTTGCTGAGAGTACTAGGAGGTGCACTAGGCTAGGGCACACTAGGCTATATAGGAATTAGGTCAATCTCTTCACTTAAGGTGCTTTAACAAGAGGGTTAGGGTTTTGTTGTTGCAACAAAAACTTTGATTGCAACTGCAACTGTAACTGAGAAACTCCTCCCAATATATCTTCCAATGGTTAGACTGTCCAAAGATAGTGTGGGCTCATAACCTGTTAGAAAAGTAGGTGTGCTCGTTTAACCATAGAAAATATAGCAATATTATCACCCAACCATAGGCCAAAGCCACCCCCGAGCACCTTAACCTTGACAGAGAATAATTTTGGAAGCAATCCCTAGGCCTAATAGCCAATCAATGTAGCATACCTCTCTCCATAGCTAGTGCACAAGGAAAAAATTCCAAACCATAACCAAGAGAAATTCCAAGCCTAAAATCAAAAATACTAGTTGCAGTAGCTGCAACTGTAGCTACTCTCCGGATTTGCGCACTTACTAAATTTCTGCAATGCGCACTAGATTTCTACAGTTGTGAGTTGTGTGAGTACAAATGAGCTCTGGCATCCTGTATATATACTGATATTTCTTAGATGTTTGGGCCGAGTTCTCTTTCTAGAGGCTAAAGACTCAATATTAATTATTTTCTTTAGTCGACTTGTCTTCTAGGGTTATGTCCAATGCTTTAGAGTTTCTTCTAGCTTCCTGAAATATTATATTATTGTCAGGGTTACATGTGGAGGTTAATACTTCCCATGGCTACCATAATATAGACACGGGGATGGTTTGGCCTAGAGAGTGGGCAATGGAAATCGGGTTCGAATTGGGGTTGATCCCTAGCCAACTAGTGGAATTGCTCACCTTCTGCCTAATGATCTAATTGAAAGGCTCCACATGCAGGACATTCACTTCCTATCCCAGGTATCAGATCCATCCTCCTCCTCTCTTTAGAAGCAAGGTTGGTTGAGACCAAAAGCTTTGGGCTTGACCAGTAATTTTTCCCTCCCTTGGCTCAATTATATTTTTGCACTCCAATCGGGTCACATTAGGATTACTGAGAGAGAATATGAATTGGTATGGAAGAAGGCTCCTCACGGGATATATACTCCAAAATTGGGCTATGTCTCTTTATCTATAGATCATATGCAACGGGAGCCATGTTGGTGGTGGCATGGCCTATGGAAGTAGAAATTCCCACTAAAGGAAAAAACAATTATGTGATGTTTCATCTACAATAAAATTCATACTTGGGAAAACATGAGGAAACAAAGCATAGTTGGTCTGGGTTGGTGTCCTCTTAGTAAATGAGACATTGAATCCAACTCACATCTCTTCATCAACTGCTCTTTTTCCAAGCAAATCTAGATTGAATTATCATCTCTTCTAAATCAAAGGATAGTTGGGATGGACTCAACATTGAACTGGCTTGACAATCTTGGCTTCAAAGTCCAGCCTACAAAAGTATTAAATCATTTCCTCTCATATTTTTTTGGGGCACCTGGTCGGCCCACAACAAATCCATTTTCCAAGACTTTCCTTCCCTTCCAGCACTTGTTTTTTCTCAGGGCCTCTCGATTCTCTCACACATTCCTTAGGAAAAATACCTTCCAGCCATCCACCTCATTCATCCTGAGCTTATCGACCACTCCAGGCCCTGGGCTTATTTCGATGGTGCCTCCCAGAATGAAAATCAATTATGTGGTGGGGGTGTTGTCTTGTTTTTATCGGTTATTCACTCCTTCAAACTTAAAATGGGTATGAGTCTGAGCTCCAACAACTTTGTCGAACTCGTGGATTTAAAACATCTGCTTCAATTTGTCGAGGAAAATGGGATCCGATCTATCCAACTGTTTGGAGAGTCCTGGAATGTTATAAATTGGTCTTAGAAATTTTAATTATGCCACAATATATTTTTGTTTCCTATTCTAGAGGATATTTTCAGGTTCTTGGATTTATTTGACTCTTCTTCACTCAAACATGTCTACAGTGAATGAAACTAGTTAGTTGATTCCCTTTCAAAAGCAAGGACTCTTCTTCCTCTTGGATTTTGGCACATCACTAAAGCAGTGGGGGAAGAGGCTTTTTAGCACTATCATAGACCTTTCATAGAGGTCACAACTCACCCATAACTAGAGTTGGTTGGATCATCATATTTTCTCTATACTCACATGTTTTAGCTCCTCTTGTTCCTTTTTTTATCAGTTGTTTTGGTCCTGCTCCAACAAGATATATCAGATCTGATCAGATGGCTTCCCTTGGACAAATTCTTGATTTTGTACATTTTCATTTATGTATAGT